>CAUYON010159107.1:0-25661 GCA_963573935.1 Arctocebus calabarensis | reverse complement strand
TCAAGCTGTCACCCTGGATAGAGTGCTGTGGCATCACAGCTCACAGCAACCTCCAATTCCTGGGCTCAAGCAAGTCTCTTGCCTCTGCCTCCCAAGTAGCTGGGACTACAGGCGCCCGCCACAACGCCTGGCCATTTTTTGGTTGCAGCCATCATTGTTGTTTGGCAGGCCCGGGCTGGATTTAAACCCGCCAGCTCGTCTCAGCGCCTGTGGCTCAATGGGCGCATACACCTGAGCTGGTGGGTTCGAATCTAGCCCGGGCCCTCCAGACAACAATGACGGCTGCAACCAAAAAAAAAATGGCCGGGCACCTGTAATCCCAGCTACTTGGGAGGCAGAGGCAGGAGACTCACTTGAGCCCAGGAATTTGAGGTTGCTGTGAGCTGTGATGCTACGGCCCTCTATCCAGGGTGACAGCTTGAGGCTCTGTCTCAAAAAAAAAAAAAAAAAGTTTGTGACCAGCCTGAGCAACATAGTGATTCTGTCTCTATAAAAAATTTAAAAAATAAAAAATAAAAAAATAAACCCGCCAGCTCAGGTGTACGTGGCTGGCGCCTTAGCCCGTTGAGCCACAGGCGCCAAGCCTATTTTTTTATTTTTATTTGTTTATTTGAGACAGAGTCTCAAGCTGTTGCCCTGGGTAGAGTACTATGGTGTCACAGCTCGCAGCAACCTCAAACTCTTAGGCTCAAACTTTCTCTTTCCTCCCAAGTAGCTGGTACTATAGGCACTCACCTACAATGCCAGCTTTTTTTTTTGCAGTTTTTGGCCAAGGCTGGGTTTGAACCCTCCACTTCTGGCATGTGGGGACAGCGCGCTCCCCCTTTGAGTCACAGGCACCGCCTGTCAACTATTTTTGGTTGCAGTTTTCATTGTTGTTTAGCAGGCCCAGGCTGGGCTGGAACCAGCCAGCCTTGGTGTATGTTGCCAGTGTCTTACTCACTGAGCTACGGGCACTGAGCCCCGATTCTTGGTATTTTTAAAAAATAGTTCAGAACGTGGGATTTATCCCTTTTTAAAAATCTACTACTGGCTCAGCGTCTGTACCTCAAGTGGCTAAGGCGCCAGCCACATACACCAGAGCTGGCGGATTCAAATCCAGCCTGGGCCTGATAAACAGCAATGATAACTACAACCAAAAAAAATATATAGCCAGGCGTTGTGGCGGGCGCCTGTAGTCCCAGCTACTTGGGAGACTGAAGCAAGAGAATCGCTTAAGCCCAGGAGTGGGAGTTTCCTATGAGCTGTGACACCACAGCACTCTACCCAGGCCGACAGCTTGAGGCTTTGTCTCAAAATAAATAAATAAATAAAAAATAAAAAATCTGCTCCTGGGCAGCGTCTGTGGCTCAAAGGAGTAAAGTGCCAGCCCCATATACCGGAGGTGGTGGGTTCAAACCCAGCCCCAGCCAAAGAAACTGCAAAAAAAAAACCCAAAAATCTGCTACTAAGGGCAAACGTATCTTTCCCCAAGTTTATCGGCCATTTGTAATTCTGTTTTGATCCTCCTCCTCTGATGAGGGGAAAGTCTACTTTTCCCTAGTGTCTGACACAGTTCTTAGGAACAGGTTATTCAGCCTTTCCAGAAAACTCCGCTACTATGTTTCCCCCTCCAAGGACACCGAGAGTGCAGTGTTGTTACCCTCCTGTGACGTTGTGACTTGTCTTCTAATTCCTGGGAAGTAGGTCAGGGTTTTAGTTCACAGGTCTATTTCTGAGGATGCTGTGAAAGCAGATGTAAGGATGGTGAAAAGAAAAACCAAAACTTACAAATTGGTAGACAGATAAGCATTGTTGATTCCTTATCACCTGAAGAACAAAGTCAAGGGAAAAAGGGAAGCACCTATCCCAGCCCCTGTGTCTGACAGGCAGCTGCTGGCATCAGGCAAAGGACAGCAGTTCTCAGGCATCCACCAGGGCCTTGAACACACTGGGAGCTTCCTCCTTAAATGGCTGCTTGGCATCTCTTCAGCCTCACCCAGACCATTCCACTTAGGCACAGATATGCAGCTGTTCCCTGAAAGCTTTGCTTATTTGTTTAGAATTACTCTTATTGATGGGCTGGGTCGTTTGGCCAAGGGGGAGCTTAGGTAGGATCCCTAAAGCTGACTTTCTCTGGCCTTCTCATTTCCGGGCCCTCTGGCTGAGAGGCTATAATAAATTACCATGAACTTGACAGTGTGAAACAAAATTTGTTTATTTTAAATATTGCTTATTAATTTCTTTTGTTTACAGTCTTGCTGTGTTGCGCAGGCTGGACTTGAACTCCTAGGCTCAAGCAATCCTTCCATGTCTGCCTTCCAAAGTGGTAGAATTGGGCAGCGCCTGTGGCTCAAAGGAGTAGGGCACTGGCCCCATATGCTGGAGGTGGTGGGTTCAAACTCAGCCTCCGCCAGAAAAAAAAAAAGTAAAGTGCTGGGATTATGGGTGTAAGCCACTGAGCTCAATATAGACTTTTTTTTCTAGACAGAGTCTCATTATGTCACCATTGGTAGAGTGCTGTGGGGTCACAGCTCATAGCATCTTCAAACTCTTGGGCTTAAGCAATTCTCTTGCCTCAGCATCCCAAGTAGCTGGGACTACCGGTGCCCAGCACAACCCCAGGTATTTTTATTGCAGTTGTCATTGTTGTTTAGCTGGATTCAAACCCACCAGACTTGGTGTATGTGGCTGGCACGGTAACCACTGTGCTACAGGTGCTGAGCCCAGATTTGTTATTTTACAATTTTGGAGGCCAGAAGTCTTAAAATCAAGGTCTGGCAGGACTGATTCTTCCTGGGAGCTCTGGGGAGACCCTGCCTTCGCCCTTTCCAGTGTCTAGAGGCTACCCACATCCCTTGGCTTCGAGCCCCTTCCTCCACCTTTAGAGCCAGCAGTCTCCCTCTGCTTCTGAGCCTCCTGTCTCCTCATATGAAGACCCTGAGGTGACACTTGGAGATCATCCAAAATGGGATGATGTCCCATGTCAAGGTCCTTATACCCCACACTGAGTCCCTTCTACCATGTAAGGCACACATCCACAGGTCCCAGGGGTTAGGACAGGGACACCTGTGCAGAGCTGTCTTCCATCTGCCACAGCAGCTGAGTTAAAAACCCTTTTTCTTTGGGTTATATTAGTGCCCACCTCTCCAGGGGACATTTGGGTACGAGGCACAGGGAAGACTGTAGAAACAGATTTTTACAAGCTTGCCTCAGCCTGGGAGCAACACAGAAGGCCCCAGGACCCCTTCAGCCTCCTGCAGGGGCACCAGCTGCACATGGTGGAGGGCCTGGGCCGCTCAGAGAGCAAGAGCCCCTCTGTGTTCTACCAGGGGCCTATAAAGAGAATGGACAGGGCAGTGGAAATCAGTCCTGGGCCTGCAGCCACATGAGCCCTGGCTCTGAAAATCCAGTTTATACCAAGACCACATCTGTTTTTGCTTGAGTAGCAAGAACTGAGGAGATGCTGTAGGGACGCTGAGCAGCATTTGTGGGGCCTTGGGTATAAGGTGTCAGGGTTGACCAGGACATTTATAATCTTTATTGTGCACAAAAACAGGGATGGTGCTGGCAAGGTAGCTCAGACCTATAATCCTAGCATTTCGGGAGGCTGAGGCAGGAGGATTGCTCGAGCCCAGGGGTTCAGGACCAGCCTGAGCAACATAGTGAGATGCTTATCCCTAAAAAAAAAAAAAAAATTAGCCAAACATGGTGGTGCATGCCTATAGTCCCAGCTACTGAGGGGACTGAGGCAGGAGGATCATCGAGCCCAAGGGTTTGAGGTTGTAATGAGGTGAGACTGACATCACTGTCCTATAGCTGAGATGTTGGAGTAAAACTCTGTCTTTAAAAAGAAAACAGACAAGGGCTTGGCGCCCGTAGCACAGTGGTTATGGCACCAGCCACTTAAACCAAGGCTGGCAAGTTCGAAACCAGACCGGGCCAGCTAAACAACAATGACAACTGTAACAAAAAAATAGCTGGGCATTGTGGCAGGCGCCTGTAGTCCCAGCTATTTGGGAGAATGAGGCAAGAGAATTGCTTAGGCCGAGAGTTTGATGTTCTGTGAGCTGCCACAGCACTCTACTGAGGGCAACATGGAGAGATTCTGTCTCAAATAAAGAAATAAAATAAAATAAAACAAACAGGGCAGGGACAGAGGAGCCCAGAGGAAAGGCTAAACCTCTCAACAGCACAATGAGTCACAAAACAGAAGTTCAAGCCTTGGGTGGGAGGAGGTGCTACCACATACACCTGGGACCAGGAGATAGGGTGTGGGGCTGGCCCAACATGACACCCAGAAACCCTGTGGGAGATTCTAGACCATGAACAAGAAGTGATGTGGTCTCGTAGAGCCACAGGGAGCGCTGGAGCCTTGAGCATGTGCCACGAGTGAGGGGAGAATGCCTCCGGTTGCGGGGGCACCAACACCTATCCCAGTCACCAACTCAATATGTGCCGTGTCCTTAGAGTTTCGGTGTTGTTATGCACTGAATTACGTCTCCCTAAAGTTTATATGTTGAAGTCTTAGCCCCCATCCTAACCTCAGTATGTGATCAGCGGTCCTCACCCTGTGGGTCATGACCCCTTTGTAACAATGAAAATACATCCTGCATATCTTTACATTACGATTCATAACAGTAGCAAAATTACAGTTATGAAGTAGCAACGCAAATAATTTTATGGCTGGGGCTCACCACAACATGAGGAACTGAATTAAAGGGTTGAGGAATTAGAAGGTATTAGGAAGGTTGAGAACCACTGCCTTAGTGTTCCCAGGGTGGATGCAGTTGGAATCAGTTAGGTTGAGGTCATGCTGGAGGGAGTGGGGCCTTGATCCATAACTGGAGACCTTATCAGAAGGGGAATTTGGACACAGACATGCACACAGGGAGAATGACACACAAAGACAGAGGAGAGTTGGAGTGGTGCTTCCACAAGCTGGGAAATGCCAAGAATGCTAACCACCCCCGGAGACTGTGAGGGGCCCTTAACAGATTCTCCCTTATAGCCTCAGGAGTACCCAAAGGCCAAACCTTGATCTTGGATTTATAGTCCCCAGACAAAGAATTCCTGGTGTTTAAGCCTGCTAGTCTACGGGCATTGTTACCGCAGCCTCCAGAAACTGATACAAGTATTTACCTCTAGTATTATTGTAGAAGTAAGACGCACTCCTCGTATGACATTCAAACTTTCACCAAGACAAGGTGAGAACTCACAGAAGTCTCCACCATTAGACTCCCCTCTGTGTTTATTCTACAAGATCGTATGCACAGATGGCATATAGACACTCCAGTCAGGCAAGGGGTATGTGCCTGTGAGGAGTCTTGCCCTGAAGAGCCACTGTTTCTGTTCTCTACCTATGTTCTCTGGAGGGGTTTTCTTACCTGCCCTCTGCAATTTAAGTTAAAGTCTCTTCCTTATAGGGACTGAGGAAAGAAAGAATGTTCTGGTCCTCACACACCTGACACATAGCTCAAAGCCAGATTCGTGCTTTCTTTTTTTTTGAGACAGAGTCTCATTGTGTCGCCCTCACAAAGCTATTTTCTTTGTTACTGTAGTTGTTATTGTTGTTTTGGCAGGCCTGGGCTGGGTTCGAAGCCCTGGTGTATGTGGCCAGTGCCCTAGCCTCCGAGCTACAGGTGCTGATCCAGGCTCATGTTTTTTGGTTTTTTTGTTGTTGTTGTTGTTGTTGCAGTTTGGCAGGGCCAGTACCCCACCCACTGAGCCATAGGTGCTGCCCAGGCTCATGCTTTTTAATCAGCTTTTTTTTTTTTTTAAAGAGATAGGGTTTTACTCTGTCACCCAGGCTGGAATGCAATGGTGTTATCATAGCTCAGTGCAGCTTTGGACCCTTAAGCTCATGAGATTCTCCCATCTCAGCCTCCTGAGTACCTGGAACTACAGACTAGCACCACCACACCTGGCTTTATGTACTTTTTAACTGAAAAAGAGAGAACAATCAGGTGAGACACTTTTTTTGTGGCCAGAGCTGTGTTTGAACCTGCCACCTCCAGCATATGGGGCCTGTGCCTTACTCCTTTGTGCCACAGACGAGGCCCCAGAGACCCTTTTTTTTTTTAATAGAGACAGAGTCTCACTTTATTGCACTCGGTAGAGTGCTGTGGCGTCACACAGCTCACAGCAACCTCCAACTCCTGAGCTTAGGTGATTCTCTTGCCTCAGTCTCCCAAGTTGCTGGGAGTACAGGCCTTGCCACAATGCCCGGCTATTTGTTTTGTTGCAGTTTGGCCAGGGCCAGGTTTGAACCTGCCACCCTTGGTATATGGGGCTGGCGCCCTACTCATTGAGCCATAGGCGCTGCCCCACTTTACTTTTTTTTTGTAGTTTTTTTGGCCAGGGCCAGGTTTGAACCCACCACCTCCAGTATATGAGGCCAGTGCCTTACTCCTTGAGTCACAGGTGTCACCCAGGTGAGACACTTTTAATAGAGATCACCTGGGGTGGCACCTGTGGCTCATCAAGTAGAGCGCTGGCCCCATATACGGAAGGTGGCGGGTTCAATCCTGACCTTGGGCTGATCTGCAAAACAGAAAAATAGCCAAGTGTTGTGGCGGGCGCCTATAGTCCCAGCTAAGAGGCTGAGGCAAGAGAATCGCCTAAGCCCAGGAGTTGGAGGTTGCTGTGAACTGTGTGATGCCATGGCACTCTACTGAGAGCGATAAAGTGAGGCTCTGTCTCTACAAAAAAAAAAAAAAATAGAGATCACCTGAATACAATCAGCCTATTCCTTCTGGATTTATTCACAGTAGGGGGCTCCCAGGGTTATTTCAGTCCTAGGGGACACTGGAACATGTTTGGGGACATCTATGGTTGTCATGACTGAGGGGTGCTATTGGCCTGGGGTGAGTGGAGGTAGGGATGATACTCAGCACTCTGCAGGGCTCAGGACAGCCCCACCCCAGAGAATAATCTGGCTCCAGTGACCACAGTGCCCAGGGGAGGCCCTCTCTTGTGCTGACTGAGCACCAACACTGCCTAGGTGACACCCCACTGCAAGTCTGGTATAGAACAGCCTAGGCAGGTCCCTCTGGGTCTACTCCTGACACCTAGCGAACGTTCCTTCCAACCCATGTCCTCATCAGTGTCCTAGGGCTGTTGTAACAAAGCACCCCAATCTAGACAACTAAAACAACAGAAATTTATTCTCTCTAGGCTTGGCGCCTGTGGCTCAGCGGGCTAAGGCGCCAGCCACATACACCTGAGCTGGCGGGTTCGAATCCAGCCCGGCCGCCAAACAACAATGACGGCTGCAACCAAAAAATGGCCGGGCGTTGTGGCGGGCACCTATAGTCCCAGCTACTTGGGAGGCGGAGGCAGGAGACTCGCTTGAGCCCAGGAATTGGAGGTTGCTGTGAGCTGTGATGCCACTACACTCTATCCAGGGTGACAGCTTGAGGCTCTGTCTCAAAAAAAAAAAAAAAAGAAATTTATTCTCTCTCAGTTATATAGGCTGGAAGTCCAAGGCTGAGGTGTGCATAGAGCTGAGTCCTGAGGTTGTGAGGGAGGGTCTGTGTGCTTGTGTCTAAACTACCCCTTTATGGCTCGGCGCCTGTGACTTTATTGGGCTAAGGCGCCAGCCACATACACCTGAGTTGGCGGGTTCGAATCTAGCCCAGGCCTGCCAAACAACGACAGCTACAACCAAAAAAATGGCTGGGTGTTGTGGTGGGCACCTGTAGTCCCAGCTACTTGGGAGGCAGAGGCAAGAGACTCGCTTGAGCCCAGGAATTGGAGGTTGCTATGAGCTGTGATGCCACAGCACTCTATCCAGGGTCACAGCTTGAGGCTCTGTCTCAAAAAATAAATAAATAAATAAACTACCCCTTTATGAAGGACCGCAGTCATTGGATCAGGGCCCACCCCCTCCTCCAGCATGCCTTCATCATAAGTAATACCTTATTTCCAAATAAGGTCACATTCTGAGGTTCATGTGAATTTCAAGGAGAAGGGACACAATTCCACCCTAACCCTGCAGTCTCCCTGTGTGTCTCTCCCCCTCCCCCTGGCCCTGGGACACCCTGCAGTTCCCTCTTAGCCAAAGCACTTCTTGAACTTGTCTTGGTCATCCTGGACTTGAACTCCCATCCTCCAGGTGCATCTTGCATCAGGACCATTTGCTTCAGGTGGCCACAAAGGAGCACTGCTTAAAATCTCCCTCTCCCTGGGCGGCGCGTGTGGTTCAAAGGAGTAGGGTGCTGGCCTCATATGCCAGAGGTGGAGGGTTCAAAAAAAAAAAAAAAACTCCCTCCCCCAGGCTACCTCCATACCATGTTCTAGAATCAGTTTAGGAGACTGAGACTGGAAGGACTGAGTCCACAGAGGGCAACATGCTGCCTGAGAGGCCTCGGAGCACCGCCTTTCATCTCCACAAGGAGCCGTGGAGCAGGTGGGTATTCCTCCTGCTCTCTGTCTTCTGCCCTGATTTTAAACAGAAGGCATCTTGGCTCAGCCCCTGTAGTTCAAGCTGCTAAGGCACCAGCAACGTGCACCAGAGCTGGCAGGATCAAATCCAGCCCAGGCCTACCAAACAACATTGACAACTACAACCAAAAAATAGCCGGGTGTTGTGGTGGGCGCCTATAGTCCCACCTACTTGGGAGGCTGAGGCAAGAGAATCAATTGCTTAAGCCCAGGAGCTGGAGGTTGCTGTGAGCTGTGATGCCACAGTCTCTACCCAGGGCAACAGCTTGAAGCTCTGTCTCAAAAAAAAAAAAAAAGGGCAGCGCCTGTGGCTCAGCAAGTAGGGCGTCGACCCCATATACCAAGGGTGGTGGGTTCAAACCCCGCCCCTGCCGAACTGCATCAAAAATTAGCTAGGCGCTATGGTGGGCACCTGTAGTCCCAGCTACTTGGGAGGCTGAGGCAAGAGAATCGCTTGAGCCCAAGAGCTGGAGGTTGCTGTGAGCTGTGACTACACAGCACTCCACTGAGTGCGATAGAGTGAGACTCTGTCTCCACAAAAAAAAAAAATAGAAGGCATCTTGGTAAGGCGGGTTCCTTCAGGGAATAGGCCACGCTGCATTCCAGCTAGATCCTTTAATATGCCCAGACCCAGCAGCCAGCAATCCTGGGGTTGTCTGGAGCTCTGCATCCTAAATTACTGTTCCTGAGGCCCTGGGCCATCACCTTGCTGCAGCCGGGATCCTTTGGCTCTTATCGGGTCTGTGCTTTCAGAGGGAGTTTTCTCCCATTGCTTCTGGAACCTCTGGTTGCCCAAGGGAACATTAACACTCTCCTTCATTACGAGAAAGGACACCAAGCAGCTTTTCAAGGCTTTGCAAAAACACAACGTGCTGGTGGGGGGGGGCAACAAAGGGAAGGGTTTTAAATATGTCATATGTTCAGTGCCTGTGGGAACAAAATTCCTCAGTGACTGCCACAGTCTGGGGTCCCCACTGCGCAGGTCACTCCAGTGTCTGGATGGAGGTGGATGTCCTAGGAAAGGCATGGCTGGGAAGGACCCCCTAGGGGTAGGGCTGGTGGACAGATGGGAATCGGTGCTGACTTGGGTAGAGGAGAAGGCCCAGAACCTAGGGGTCTGGTTTTCCGGGTGGGAAAGGCTTCAGGTCCCCACTCTGGGGGCTCAGAGTCTTCATGTGCTTTGGTGTATGGCTGGCTCATTGCCTGTCTCTGTGTTACAGCACTGCTGGCTCAGGGAGAGCTGGTAGGTTTATATGTATGTATTTATTATTGATTGACTGAGACAGACTCTCACTCTGTTGCCTGGACTGGAGAGTAGTAGTGTCATCACAGCTCACTGTAGCCTCCAACTCCTGGGCTCAAGCAATCCTCCCACCTCAATCTTCTGAGTAGCTAGGACTACAGGCTTATGACATCATTACCTGCTGGTTTTTGAAATTTTTGTAGAGTCAGAGGTCTCACTGTGTTGCTCAGGCTGATCTCCAACTCTTGGCCTCCCACATGAGCCTTCCAAAATGCTGGGATTACAGGTTTGAGATAACTTTTAATTTATTATTATTTTTTTTTGGTAGAGACAGTCTTATTTTGTCGCCCTCGGTAGAGTGCTGTGGCGTCACAGCTCACAGCAACTTCCAGCGCCTTGGCTTAGGCAATTCTCTTGCCTCAGCCTCCCAATAAACTGGGACTGCAGGCACCCGCCACAAAGCCCAGCTATTTTTTTGTTGCAGTTCTGCTGGGGCTGGGTTTGCACCAGCCACCCTCTGTATATGGGGCCAGTGCCCTACTCACTGAGCCACAGGCACCGCCCCCCCCCTTTTTTTTTTTTTGAGACAGAGTCTCACTATGTTGCCCACAATAGAATGCTGTGGCATCCCCAGCTACTCGGGAGGCTGAGACAAGAGAATCACCTAAGTCCAGGAGTTGGAGGTTGCTGTGAGCTGTGTGATGCCATGGCACTCTACTGAGGGCGATAAAGTGAGACGCTGTCTCTACCAAAAAAAAAAAAGAATGCTGTGGCATCACAGCTCACAGCAACCTCAAACGCTTGGGCTTAAGCAATTCTCTTACCTCAGCCTCCCAAGTAACTGGGACAGGCATCCACTACAATGCCCGGCTATTTTTTGGTGGTAGTTGTCATTGTTGTTTGGTAAGCCCGGGCTGAATTTGAACCCGCCAGCTCTGGTTTATGTGGCTGGCACCCTAGCCGCTGAGCTACAGGTGCTGAGCCCAACTTTTAATTTCTTTAAATGTATAAAGTTTTAATTTTGAAATATAGCAGAACCTTTGTAAGTTCAAGGGACTGTAACAAATGGGTCAATGTACAGTGGTGGTCAACATAAGGAACTAGGCCTATGTATTGATACATACATGTGGTACATGTCCAGTCTATGTAAATTAGGTCAGCTTAAGGAGGTAGGCGATGTAGGGAGGCACTTAGCTATGGAGGTTCTTCTGTATTACAGAATCAAAAAGAAAGTGTAAAGAAACTAACATGGAGGCTCGGCTCCTGTGGCTCAACGGGTGCCAGTCATGTACACCTGAGCTGGTGGGTTTGAATCCAGCCCGGGCCTGCCAAACAATGACGGCTGCAACCAAAAAATGGCCAGGCATTGTGGTGGGTGCCTGTAGTCCCAGCTACTTGGGAGGCAGAGGCAGGAGACTTGCTCGAGCCTAGGAATTAGAGGTTGCTGTGAGCTGTGATGCCACAATCCTCTACCCAGGGCGACAGCTTGAGGCTCTGTCTCAAAAAAAAAAAAAAGAAAGAAAGAAAAAGAAACTAACATGGAGGTCCCACGTACCTGCTCACCCAGCCTCCCCTGTGTAATGTCTTATGTAACTAGAGTAGCCAGATACTAGAGCAACTAGCTACTAGAGTGCCTAGATCCTAGAGCAATTAGGTGCTACGGCATGCTGTCCTACAGTAACCAGATACTAGAGCAATCAGATAATAGATACTTGAATAATTAGATGCCAGCGTTAACTAGATAAAAGATTAATTATATACTAGATCAGTGGTTCTCAATCTTCCTAATTGCCGCGTTGTTACAAATGGAACAAAGGGGTCGCGACCCACAGGTTGAGAACTACGAACCTAGATACTAAAACAACTAGAGACTAGAAACTTTATGATGCCAGAGCCCCCAGATACTAAAGTAACTAGATACCAGATTAAGCAGATACCAGTGCCTAGATACCAGAGTAATTAGATATTAGAATTAACTATAATACATGTAGCTGCTCCTATACACTTGGGTATCAATTCAGGAAATTGATGCTGGTGCGAGGTGCAAAGCTTATTCAGATGCCCCCTCCCCCTTTTTTTTGAGACAGAGCCTCAAGCTGTCACCCTGGATAGAGTGCTTTGGCATCACAGCTCACAGCAACCTCCAATTTCTGGGCTCAAGCGAGTCTCCCACCTCCACCTTCCAAGTAGCTGGGACTACAGGCGCCCGCCACAACGTCCAGCCATTTTTTGGTTGCAGCTGTAATTGTTGTTTGGCGGGCTGGGGCTGGATTCGAACCCGCCAGCTCAGGTATGCGTGGTTGGCGCCTTAGCCCGTTGAGCCACAGGCGCTGAGCCTCAGAAGCCCCTTTCATGTGCATAAAATTGTCTGTGTTTCCATGCCATTTTATCACACGTGTAGATGTGTTATCAACCTTGCAATCAAGTTACAGTTCTATCTGCCACCACCAAGTTCACTCTCATCCCAGGGCAACTTTCTGATTGTGCAGATACCCAGAAATCACTTTCTGCCATGAGTTCTCAGGCAGCAAGGGGAACTGCTGAAGGAGCAGACAGCATCAGCACATCCATGAGTTTGGGATGGAACAAATGTACACTGTGCTATTATTTTTTTTCTTCCGTTTCCCTCGCTCCTCTCTATTCTGACATTTGGTGAGTCTAGGGTTTTCACATAGTGGAGAAAAAAAGGACAGGATGTTTACTGAAACATTTACAGCTATGTTATACCAAAAGCAATGGTTCCTGCTTGTATGCCGATGACTTACAGACAGGCAGGGCCGGCAGCCAGGCAGAGAGCATCCCTGTTTGATGTGCTAAACTCGCTAACAAGGAGAAGAATCCCTAATGATGGGATGTTCCACAAGCAGATCAGACGGCAGATTTTGGGAAAGAGTTGCTGGGTGTAAACATCTGGCCCTGACAAGTGGCCCCCATTGCACCCTGAGAGAAATACTGGCAAAGAGCTCTCTCCCTTCTGACACAATTGTTTGTTTTTGGAAACCTGACTGTTTCTTCAGCTTTTATCACTTTGACGTGTAGGATTTTTTTTTGATCAATTTCATATTAGTAGGATGAAATTCTGGATGGAGAGAAAGACTGACACTTTCTTGTGCTAATTCCATGTAGTAAGACTATAAAGTTAATTCATCTGGTCCATATGAAAGTAAGGTAAAAGGCAAAACAGATGATAGCTTGTATCATCAACTTATGTATTAACCACAGCAGATACAAAACAAGAGTCAGCTAATATAAGTGCTTGAGGTTTTAATTTCTTTTTTTGTTCTCTTTTCTTTTCAAGACCAAGTCTCATTCTGTTGCCAAGGCTAGAGGATGATTTTTTCTATTTTTAGTAGAAACAGAGTCTCTCTCTCTTGCTCAACCTAGTCTCGAACTCCTGAGTTCAAGAGATCCTCCTGCCTCAGGTCCCCAAATTGCTAGAATTATAGGTGTGAGCCACTCCACCTAGCCTGAGATTTTAATTTCTAAACCAGATCAGTAAGAGAATTAACTAATGTGTCCAGATGACAAACATGTACATACATATTCTTTTTTTTTTTTTATAGAGACAGAGTCTCACTTTATTGCCCTCGGTAGAGTGCTGTGGCGTCACACAGCTCACAGCAACCTCCAACTCCTGGGCTTAGGCAATTCTCTTGCCTTAGCCTCCTGAGTAGCTGGGATTACAGGTGTCCCCCACAACACCCGGCTATTTTTCTGTTTTTGCATTTCGGCTGAGGCAGAGTTTGAACCCGCCACCTTCGGTATATGGGGCCAGTGCCCTACTCAATGAGCCACAGGCACCGGCCTGTTTTGTATATTTAAAAAAAATTTTAACTCGGGAGGCTGAGGCAAGAGAATCACCTAAGCCCAAGAGCTAGAGGTAGCTGTGAGCTATGATGCCACAGCACTCTACCAAGGGCAACAAAGTGAAACTCTGTCCCTAAAAAAAAAAAAAAAAAAATTTAAGAGATTATGTTGCCCAGGCTGGAGTACAGTGGCTGTTCATAGGACTGATCGTAGCTCGCTCGAATTCTTGGGCTCATTCAGTACTCCTGCCTCAGCTTCCCAAATAGCTGGGACTACAGGGATGTGTCACAATGCCTGGCTCTACATTATGTATATTTCACTTCAATGTTTAAAAACTTATATCCAGACAATGGAATGAATATTATTCAGCATGAAAAAGCCATGAAATTTGGCTCGGCGCCTGTGGCTCAACGGGCTAAGGCGCCAGCCACGTACACCTGAGCTGGCAGGATTGAATCCAGCCTGGGCCCGACAAACAACAATGACGGCTGCAACCAAAAAATGGCCGAGCATTGTGGTGGGCGCCTGTGGTCCCAGTTACTTGGGAGGCAGAAGCAGGAGACTCACTTGAGCCCAGGAATTGGAGGTTGCTGTGAGCTGTGATGCCAAAGCAGTCTATCCAGGGTGACAGCTTGAGGTTCTGTCTCCAAAAAAAAAAAGCCATGAAATGACAGAGGAACCATAGATGCATATTACTAAGTGAAAGAAGTCAATTTGAAAGGGTCACATACTGTATGATTCCAAATATATGACATACTGGAAAAGACAAAACAGTAAAAAGATCAGAGGTTGCCAGGGGTTCTGGGAAGGAAGGGTTGAACATGCAGAGCACATGCAGAGCACTGTCTAACAGTGAAACTATTTGGTGTGAGAGTACAAGGGTGGTTGCATGACATTATACATTTGTGAAACTCATAGAATATACAACACCAAAGAGGAACTCTCACATAAACGGTGGGCTCTGTGTGATAATGATGTGTCAATGCAGGTCTGTGGCGGGGGGGTGACAGTGGGGGTACTCCCTGTACTCTTCTCTCAATTTTGTTGTGAACCTAAAACTCCTCTAAAAAAACAAAACGCCTTCAGAACCAATAAAACTGCACCTGTGTGAGAATTAAAAAACAGAAATAAACAAGTTCTCTCAAATCCACTTTGCCATAGAAGCTTTCAGATTGTCATGTTCACAGAGTCACTGGCACCTGCCCAGTAAGATGAGGATGTCAGTGTAATTACAGTACCGACAGTCACAAAAGCAAAAGGAAGGAAAATCAGGTTCAGGTTTGATTTGTAGCAATGGTGCAACCCTGAAGGGGGTGAGGATAGCCCAAGACTGCACACACCTGCCAGGGTTTCAGGGGTGACACTTCCTGGAGCAGTCAGTACCAAGGCTCTTGAGAACTGGAAGAGGCAAAGTCCTTATTTGAGTTCAGTGTTCTTGGGGTAGAACCAAAACAGGGTTGGGCAGTGCCCGTAGCCCAGTGGGTAGGGCGCCGGCCACATACACCTAGGCTGGCAGATTCAACCCTGGCCCAGGCCAGCTAAAATCAACAATGCGACAAAAAAATAGCCAGGCGCCTGTGGCTCAAAGGAGTAGGGCACCGGCCCCATAGGCCGGAGGCGGCGGATTCAAACCCAACTCCGGCCCCAAACCGCAAAAATAGCCTGGCCTGCTGGGTTCCCAGGGCCAAGTGCAGTGATGACTTGGACTCACCAGGGGAGATGGAAAGAGGGGATGGTTTTCTGGGAACTGGAGGCTGCATCCCAGCGAGAGTTTCAGACAAAAAAAGAAAGTTATTGCCTGAGAACAATGTAGGATAATATGATAGAGGACCTTGAAGAAAACAAATAAAAGGCAGTTGTAGATTACGGACGTCTGGGAGAAGGACAAGGAAACAGAAAAAAGAAAGAAAACAAATCCTCACAGCGGCACTTTTTTGAAATGCAGATGACACTGAGTAGCCTGCCCTGAAATGCCTAATAGTTAAAATGAAAGGCTTTTTAAAAAAAATCAAAGGCAGACAGGATGGAAACTCAATGGGGCCTAATCCTTGATTCTTTGTTGAAGGGAAACGAAAGCACATGGCTGTTTACTGGCGTGAGGACCAGGAATGGTGGAGGGAGGAGGATGTTGGGAGAATCACAGAATCACAGCCGCCAACTGGTCACATTGGGAGCTGGTTTCGTCCCGAACCCTTTGCCCCCTTAAATTATTCAAACTGTGAACATCTTGGTTGCATTGGGAAACATCCCACACCCTGTGGAAAATTCTTAGCTCGTAGAGATGTGTTTTTAAACTGTGCTGTTAATAATACCAACGCGCTCAGTATTTCCAGTATCTAGTAAAGCTAGATGTATTTTAGATACATAAAATAGGGACTAGAAAGGATGACTGCTTTTCTTCTTTAACCATGGTCAATGTGTACAATTTTGTTTTTTAATGACTTAGCACACATTTATTCCCTCACGGATCTAGAGGTCAGAGCCTGAAATAGGCCTCGAGGGGCTAACATCAGGGTGTGGGCAGGGCTGGTCTCTCCTGGAGGCTGGAGGTAGGGAAGGAATCTATTTCCTTCTGTTCCAGTGTCCAGGAGCCACCACATTTTAAAAAATGTGGTAAAATGTATATAACAAAATCTGCCATTTTTAACCATTTTTAAGTGTACATTTCAACAGTGTTAAGGATATTTAATGAGGGTCGGCATCTGTGGCTCAAGTCGCTAAGGCGCGAGCCACATACACCTGAGCTGGCGTGTTCGAATCCAGCCCAGGCCACCAAACAATGACGGCTGCAACCAAAAAATAGCCAGGCGTTGTGGCAGGCGCCTATAGTCCCAGCTACTTGGGAAGTGGAGGCAGGAGACTCGGTTGAGCCCAGGAGTTGGAGGTTGGTGTGAGCTGTGATGCCAAAGCACTCTACCCAGGGTGACAGCTTGAGGCTCTGTCTCAAAAAAAAAAAGGATATTAGGATATTTAACGTGGTTGTGCAATGTGACCTGTCTCAGAAACTTTTCATCTTACAAAACTGAAACTGTCTATAAACAGGCTCTTTTTTTTGAGACAAAGTCTCACTTTGTTGCCTTCAGTAGAGTGCTGTGACGTCATAGCTCACAGCAACCTCAAACTCCTGGGCTCAAGTGATCCTCTTGCCTCAGCCTCCCAAGTAGCTGGGATAACAAGCACCTGCCACAATACCCGGCTACTGGCTATTTTTAGAGATGGGGTCTTGCTTTGGCTCAGGCTGGTCTCATATCTATGAGCTCAGGCAAACCACACTCCTCAGCCTCCCAGAGTACTAGGATAACAGGCATGAGCCACAGCTCCTGGCCTCTGTTTTAAGGTTATGTTTATTTTTGTATCATTTGCCTGGTGCAGGATTCCCTCTGGGACACCCCCAGGGGTGTTCCTTTGGGGAGGGGGCTTACCCTATTCCTCAGCTTCTGCTCTGAACTGTCATTCCACTCAGCTCCCTCTTGCCCCTGTCACCCACAGTGTCATGGCAGGGTGGGAAGCTTCCCGGAGGCCCTGCGAAGGAGCCTGCTCTTCCCTGGGTAGTTTGTAACCATCTGAATTTGGAGGTGCTGATGTGTCTGGAGTTCCCTTCAACATAGTGTAGTATCAAGGGAGTTCTGAGTGACAAAGTAAGGCCATGCTGTTCCCTATTTTCCCCACCTTCCCCAGATGCAGGCAAACATGACCTTGAAGGAAGGAACATGTAGATATGTAGCCACTAGCAGGAACAAAGCGGGGTTTTCAGTGGTGTGCTGCCTGACTGAGGGATGTGGTAGCCTCGGGGAGTGATGGTTGGATAAACTAGAAGGAGGCTCTTCAGGGCCCCCAGGGAGCTTCCCAGGGGTGAAGAAAGTAGAGCTTAGCCCATGGCCCCAGGTCCAGCTGGGGATGGACTCAAGCACTGGCCAGTATGTGCTCATCCCCCACATATCAGGGCTGTATCCACTGGAGAACCAGATCCCTGGCCTAGGACAGGCCTGGCATTTGGGAGGGAGTCAGTGTTAGTTTCCTAAGACTGCCGTATCACAACATCACAGACAGTGCAGCTTAAATAACAGAAATTTAGGGCGGCACCTGTGGCTCAGCGGGTAAGGCACCGGCCCCATATACAGAGGGTGGTGGGTTCAAACCTGGCCCTGGCCAAACTGCAACAACAACAACAACAAAAATAGCTGGGCGTTGTACCAGGCGCCTGTAGTCCCAGCTACTCCGGAGGCTGAGGCAAGAGAATCGCCTAAGCCCAAGGAGTTGCAAGTTGCTGTGAGCTGTGATGCTGGGGAACTCTACAGAGGGTAACAAGTGAAACTCTGGGCTCGGTGCCTGTACCTCAAGCGGCTAAGGCGTCAGCCACATACACCAGAGCTGGCGGGTTCAAATACAGCCTGGATTGTTGCCAAACGACGACACCTACAACCAAAAAAAAAAAAAAAAATAGCCAGGCGTTGTGGCGGGTGCCTGTAGTCCCAGCTACTTGGGAGGCTGCGGCAAGAGAATCGCTTAAGCCCAGGGGTTGGAGGTTGCTGTGGGCTATGATGCCACAGCACTCTACCCAGGGGGACAGCTTGAGGCTCTGTCTCAAAACAAAACAAAAAAAACAGAAATTAACTACCTTACAGTTCTGGAGGCTGGAAGTCTGAAATTGAGGTGCTGACAGGGTGGGCTCCTTTCCAGGCCTCTCTCCTGGCCTTGCAGAAGTCGCCTTTTCCTGTGTCCAAAAAATGGTTATTCCTTTGTGTGCATCTGTGTCCTAACCTGCTCTTCCTATGAGTACACTGGGACCACCCAAATGGCCTTATTTTCCCTTAATTACCTCTTTTGAAGCCTTGTGTCAAAATATGGTCACATTCTCAGGTATAGGGAGTTAGGACATCAACATATGGATTTGAGGGTACTCTCTTCAGCCCATGACAGCTGCTAGAAGAAATGATCACAACCTGGGTTGTTAGGACAACAGAAATTTATTCCCTTATAGTTTTGGAGGTCAGAAGTCTGAAATCCAGGTGTCACAGGGCTGTGCTTCCTCTGGAGGCTCCAGGGGAGGGTCTTTCCAACCTCTTCCAGTCTCCGATGGGGCTGAGCAACCCTTGGCTTGCAGCCAAATCACCCCAGTCTCTGCCTCTATCTCCATGTCAAATTTTCCTTCTTCTCCCTCTCACAAAGGCTTTTCTGATAATATTTAGGGCCCATGTGGATAACCCAGGATAATCTCCTATCCGGATATCCTTAATTTAAAATCGTACCTGCAAATTCCTTTTTTTTTTTTTAATAATGTTCACAGATTCCAGGGATTAGAATGTGGATATGTTTAGGGGCCCTTATTCGGCCTCCCACACCACACTGTGGAATATCCCTCAGCCATAATAGGAAGGAGGTTCTGACACAGGCCACAATGTGGATGGACCTTGAGGACAGTGCTCAGTCAGAGGAGCCAGAGACAGAAGGACACACTGTGAGTGATTCTATTTATATGAAATGTCTGGAACAGGCTAATCCACAGAGATAGAATGTAGATTTGTGGTTCTCGGGGGCTGGGGAATGACTGCTTATGGGTATGAGTCTTCCTTTAGGGGTGATGGAATGTTCTGGAATTAATTGTACTGATAACTATACACGGAGTGCAGGATAGAGCTCATCCTGAGGACAGCCCAGAGAGCAACATGACCCTACCATAGCCATTTCCATGAATGTTTAGGGGGCGGGGAAGGAAATTGGTTTATGGCTATGGTCATTAATTGGGGATGATTATGTCCCCAGGGAACTTTAGTAATGCTAAAGTAGATCTAGCAGATTAGATTAGGGTGTAGATTAAATATGTGCAGCCCCCTAAGACCTCAGCAGGGCAGATGATCGTGGATACAGCATTTCTTGGGAGTCCACAGAATCCCCTACTCAGGGGCTCTCACCCTGGGTGATTCTGTTCCTAGAGGGCCCCGGGCAATGCCTGGGGATATCTTTGGTTATCACAATGAGGAAGGTGCTCCTGCCATGCAGTGGGTGGAGGCAAGGACACTGCTTAGCACCCTGCAGTGCCCAGGATGGACCCCCACAGACCTGGCTCTGTAACCACAGTGGTGGGGATGGACCCTGGCCTGTGGACTGAAAAGCTGTCAGTACCATGATGGGTAAGTGCAGAGGAGTCCAGGCTCCCTTTGGCCATCATGAAGCCCTTCTCTGGTGCCTGAGTGAGGGCCTGGGCTCATTGAGCAGCCATAGGGAAGAGGTGTCAAGGCAGGTATGATGGGATTCAGCATCTTTGTTTTTATTTATATTATTTATTTATTTTATTTTTTGCAGTTTTTGGCTGGGGCTGGGTTTGAACCCACCACCTCTGGCATATAGGGCTGGCGCCCTACTCCTTTGAGCCACAGGTGCCACCCTGTTCTTATTTTTTTGAGGACGGAGTCTCAGTATGTTGCCCTCAGTAGAGAACTGTGGCAGCACAGCTCCCAGCAACCACCCATTCCTGGGCTTTAGCGCGGCTTTTGCCTCCCCCTCCCAAGTTGCTGGGTATACCGGCGTCTGCCAAAATGCCTGGCCTTTTTTTTTTTTTTTTTGGTTGCAGACGTCATTGTTGTTTGGCGAGCCCCAGGCTGGATTTGAACCCGCCAGCTCAGGTGTACGTGGCTGGTGCCTCAGCCTGTTGAGCCACAGGCGCCGAGCCAGCCTGGTTATTTTTTTGTTGCAATTCGGCCGGGGCTGGGTTTGAACCCGCCCCCTTGATATATGGGGCCTGCACCCCACTAACTGAGCCATAGGCGCTGCCCTGTTATGTTTTCTTAATGAAATCTTCCACATAAAACAGGGCAGGGAGTGGTGAGGAAGGAAGGCTGAAATAAAAGGCAGCTTCCAAATTCAAAAATATAATAATTAAGGTTTTGCTTAGAGGTGTTGTTAGTTTTTTCACCTTAGTCCCAGAACCATTTGACACCCTTTGGGAAACCAAGAGACTGTCCAGTAGGGCATCAGCCACCCTCGACAGTTCATTCATTCACCTTGAAATGCCTGTCTATCCTGTGGGTTCTCACTGCTTGGATTTGGGGATCCGGCTCCAGCAGGCCCATTTGCAGCAGGCTGGGTGTGTTCATTCAAAGGCAGGTGACTGGGGCAGGGCTTGATTGTTTCTAGACAATTATTGGTGGAGACAGGCTCAATTATTTTCATTATACAGAGTCAACAGAGATGGGAAGCATAATGGGTCTTAGCCAGAGAGGCAAAGGTTAAGGGGGAGGTGGGAGGGAAGGCAAGGGGGCCCCTCCCAGGCCCACCATGCCCACTGAACCATGATGCCAGGGAGGGCAAGTGGGGATGGAAGGACATTGGATGCCTGTCTAGCCCTGCTCTGCTGGACCCAGCATAAATGCCTAAAGAGCCAACATGATATCTCCTGTGTGACTGACTCTTAGAAGCCTAACAGAACATCATCCAGACCCCATCTGTAGTTGGGCATGGTGGCTGATGCCTATAATCCTAGCACTCTGGGAGGCTAAGGTGGGTGGATTGCTTGAGGTCATGAGTTTGAGACCAGCCTGAGCAAAAGCAAGACCTTCTCTCTACAAAAATTAAAAGATCTAGGGTGGTGCCCATAGCTCTGTGGGCAGGGTGCCGGCCACATACACCCAGCCGGCTAAACAACAACGTTTGGGTCAGCTGGGTCGGCTAAACAACAATGACAACTGCAACCAAAAAAATAAAAAATAAAAAAATAGCTGAGGGTTGTGGCAGGCACATCTAGTCCCAGCTACTTGAGGGGCTGAGGCAAGAGAATCACTTAAGCCCAAGAGTTTGGGGTTGCTGTGAGCTGTGACGCCATTGCACTTTACTGAAAGCAACATGGTGCGATTCTGTCTCAAAAATAATAATAATAATAATAGAAGATCTAGCCAGATGTTGTAGCGGGTGCCTGTAGCCCAGCTTCTTGGGAGACTGAGGCAAGAGAATCGCTTGATCCTAAGAATTTGAGCTAGGCTGATGCTAGTGGCACTAAAACAAACCCATCTAAATGATCCAGCATGAGAGGCTGCGGAGTACCCTGTGTCCTCCGCTCCTCCTCTCCCCTTTCCTCTCACTAACAGCAACCGACATTATTGAGCACTGGCTGCATACAAGGCACTGTGCTGAACACTGGGCACCATCCTCATTTATTTCCCTCTCCAACAACACTGTCAGGTAGACACCACTATGGTCCCACCTGACAAATGAGGACACTGAAGCTCGCCTGTCGTAGTGGAAGCACCAAACCCAGGCCTATGGACCCAAACCCAAGCTCTCAACCACTACACTCTACCTCTTTCCTTCTCCTCGCTGTCTCCTGTTTACTGTTCCTCTGCGTATGCCACAGTCCTCTCCCTCACCTGAGACGGGGCCCTGTACCTTTCAGGGGACTGGGAGCCACTCAGTGAGGCTCCTCAGGTGGAGGAGTTGCCTTTTCTAAGATTTCTCAAGAACAGGAAACTTCCCGTGCTGCTTGCAATAAATCCAAGCCTTCCTTCCTTTGTGATTTCACCCCGGGAACACGCCAGGATGACTCATCGCCAGGCCAGCGGGAGATCTCCTCTGGAGACTGGAGGTGACCTTGGCCAGGCGCTCACATCCTGTGCCTGTTTTCCCGTTTGTCAAGTGGGCAGTCCCAGCCTCCCCACCAGGCTGCTTGTGGACTATCTGGATGAACACAAACCATGCTGAAAATCATTTTAAAAGCAGAATGCAAAATACCGACAATTGCAATCGAACTCCAACCTGTGTCCACAGACCAAACTGGTATCTAAATCCTCCTAAGTTTTAATTCAGCCTGCGAGAGTTCACCCACACTCCCCCTGCCCTCTTGATGTATGGTCAAACTAGGATTGGGGGGGTGGGAGAAGGAGGCAACAAGGACTAAAACCTTCTTTCAACTATAAGAGGTGAATGGGTGACCTCTTCCTTCAGGTCACCCACCCGTTACAGGCACTTAATATTCATAAAGGGCTAAGATTCATGAAGGCCTGCTTAGGTAAATTTATAGTTTCTTTTTTTCATTCCATCCCTTTGTGCTTATTATAAGCTCCACTTTATCGATGAGAAAAATAAGGTTTGGACCAGCTGACTACAGAAATTCAAAGATCACACAGCTGGTACATGTCAAAGCCCAGATTCCAGATGGATCTGTCAGCCTCCATGCTCCACTGTCCTCACCTCCTTCACTTTGCAATCACAAGCCCCAGCACTTCCGAGCCACCTTCCCCACTCCATCTTCCATTTTTCTGCAGTTTCTATGCTCTTTAGTAAGGAATTCACTGCCTCAATCCTCACCTACCTGGTAGAACGTAAATCCAATGGCGTAGGGGGGGTTTGGTGTTTGGGTCTGCCCCTCAGTGCCTAGAATAATGTCTGATACACAACAGGAACTCAACAAATATTTTGGCCCCAAATCCTCAACAGCCACTTTCTTTTTTTTTTTTCGAGACAGAGCCTCAAGCTGTCACCTTGGATAGAGTGCTGTGGCATCACAGCTCACAGCAACCTCAACCTCTAATTCCTGGGCTCAAGCGAGTCTCCTGCCTCCGCCTCCCAAGTAGCTGGGACCACAGGCGCCCGCCACAACGCCCGGCTATTTTTTGGTTGCAGCCGGCATTGTTGTTTGGCAGGCCCGGACTGGATTCGAACCCGCCAGCTCCGGTGTACGTGGCTGGCGCCTTAGCCCGTTGAGCCACAAGCGCTGAGCCAACAGCCATTTTCAACTATCCCTTTCACTGGATTGTGAATTTGATAGCATTTTATTCATCTCATGCCTCCCAACCTGTCATCTCCCAGAGTCTCCAGAATGATACTTTGAGCATGGTAAAATATTACTTGGTTTTGGAATTTGCTTTGGGGGTGGTCTACAATTGGGGGAATTCATTCTCCTCTCCACCTGCCACAAAAAACAGGCACTTAGTTGAACACTGTCTCAGGAAGGCTGGACAAGGTTCATTCAGCACTTCCTCATCCTTCCCAGGTTACAGCCCCTGGGGTCCCTGCTCCCTGGCACTGATGGGCAGGCCGGCTGGACAGCTGATGCGAAGACGCCTTCCTTCACTCGTGTTTGCTGCTGTGTTTCTGACTCACGTCTATCTTCCCCAGGCTGTGGGAAAACGTTCAGTGCGCGGCTTCGCAAACTCAGCGGAGCAGCAGGCAGAGCTGGTGGTTGGAAATAATATGGAAAAGAAAGGATCTAATTAAGCAGAGTAGGTGAGAGTGTAGGGAAGAAAAAGCAACCAAGTGGCAATTTGGATATCTGCCTGCAAATAAAACTGATGACTTGTCGTTGTTTTTTTTTTTCTTCTGGCTCCTGTTTGCCCTATAAATCTCAGTTCACTAATCCAAGTGTTTTAATTATCGCTGTATAATACAACATGCTGTGCTGGGCCTATCATGGGGAAATTAAAACGAAGGAAGGGGGTGGAGGGATTCAGGCTACCACGTTCTCCCATTTCTCTTATTTACAAGAATCTGAAGGTGTTTTTCTCCCTTCTGTCATAAACACAACATGGGGTTTTCCAGCATCAAACATACTCCCTTCCACCACTCACAAAAAGGAATTCCAGGCCCTGAGCTCTTGTCAACCATTCAACGCAGGGGCCAAGAGTCATCTTGGCCACTGTTGATGTTTAATCCCCAAGGAATCAAAAGAACCAGGTCATGAATTAAACACTATACATCCAACTCCAAAAGAAGAGTGCCCAGTGGGAAGCAGCATGATGATTAAAATAGCATTTGAATATCACCTTCACCACCTACTAGATGTGTGGCCTTAGGAAAATCACTTAACCTTTCTGAGCCTCATATTAAAAAATATATATATATATTTATTTATTTATTCATTTATTTATTTATTTAGGCTCGGTGCCTGTGGCTCAATGGACTAAGGCGCCAGCCACGGACACCTGAGCTGGCGGGTTCAAATCCAGCCCAGGCCCACCAAACAACAAGGACGGCTGCAACCAAAAAATGGTCAGGCGTTGTGGCGGGCGCCTGTAGTCCCAGCTACTTGGGAGGCAGAGGCAAGAGACTCGCTTGAGCCCAGGAATTGGAGGTTGCTATGAGCTGTGATGTCACAGCACTCTATCCAGGGTGACAGCTTGAGGCTCTGTCTCAAAAAAAAAAAAAAAAAAATACAGCGATAACAGGATTAAACGTACAAGAATATAAAGCTACTTAACAATGCCTGACACATTGTAAGTACTTTTTGACACACTACAGACTCCCAGCCTTTATCTGTACCATTCCAAATGCCTGTAGCAAGCTTCTTTCAGGAAACTGTGTTGCACTCTTTCCTTTCTATCTTATCAGTGAGCCTTCCTTCCCATCCTATATAGTAGCCCTTTCATCCATACACACACACTCCATTTTTCCTTACACTCTACATTTTTGTCCGTAACACCAAGTACTACCTAAAATTTTACACCTAATCATATATAGTCATGTGCCACTTAACAACTGGGATATGTCTGAGAGATGTGTCCTTAGGTGCTTTCATCATTGTGGGTACATCACGTGGGTTAGATGATACAGCCTATTGCTCTTAGGCTACCACCCTGTACAGCACGTTACTGTATTGAACACTGTAGGCAATTGGACACAATAGTAAGTATTTGCATATCTAGCCTTATCTAAACAGGCGCAGTGGCCCACCCCTGTAATCCTAGCACGCTGGGAGGCCCAGGTAGGTGGATTGCTTGAGCTCAGGAGTTCAAGACCAGCCTGAGCAAAATGGAGACCCCCATCTCTACTATGAATTGAAAAACTTTTCAGGGCATTGTAAGGGGTGCCTATGGTCCCAGCTACTTGGGAGGCTGAGGCAAAAGGACTGCTTGAGTCCAAGAATTTGATATTGCTGTGAGGTGTGATGCCATGGCATTCTACCAAGGGTGACAAAATGAGATTCTGTCTCAAAATAAAAAAATTAAATAAACATATTTAAATATAGATAAGCTGATACAATGTACTAAGCCATTAGGATGTCTAACACATGGCTAGGCCATAGAAATTTCTCTGCTCTATTATAATCTTTTTTTTTTTTTTTTTTTTTGAGACAGAGCCTCAAGCTGTCACCCTGGATAGAGTGCTGTGGCATCACAGCTCACAGCAACCTCCAATTCCTGGGCTCAAGCGAGTCTCTTGCCTCCATCTCCCAAGTAGTTGGGATTACAGGCACCCGCCA
>CAUYON010159106.1:0-15286 GCA_963573935.1 Arctocebus calabarensis | reverse complement strand
CTCAGCCTCCCAAGTAGCTGGGACTACAGGCGCCCGCCACAGCGCCTGGCTATTTTTTTGTTTTGCAGTTCGGCCGAGGCCGGGCTTGAACCCGCCACCTTCGGTATATGGGGCCGGCGCCCTACTCGCTGAGCCACAGGACCCGCCCAATAATTGTATTCTTAATGTTTTACAAGGAGTTGTTTATTTTTTGTGTATTACAAAACTTTCAATGAAATAATATAAAATAAAAATTTTTAAAGTGAAAATGGCCTCTATTTGTAACTAAAAAATACTACTAGTAATATATTGGTTCGGTGTCCTATAGACATATTTTTCTATGTATATGAAAATATACCTTTTCCCTATAGTATTTTTCTATGTATATACAAACATATCTTTTTGTTTTTGTTTTTGTTTTTGTTTTTGCAGTTTTTGGCTGGAACTGGGTTTTTTAACCTGCCACCTCTGGCATATGGGGCCGGCGCCCTACTCCTTTGAGTTACAGGCGCCGTATCATTTTTTTTACAATAATATACTAATAACGCCCATACCATTCACAGCTCTTCACAATGAATATATTCTGGGCAGTTATTTCAATGGATTCACTCTGGTTTATTTGAGTAGTTTCTTTAGCTTGGTATTTAAATTGTTTTTAATTTTTTATTATAGCTCAAGCTGGCTATAATAAATATCCATATAGATATATAGATATAGTTTTCAATAGACCAAGTCCGTGAGCTACTCTCTCTATATGGTTCGTGGTAGCCGAGATGAACCAGCTAAATGAGAGTTTCTCAAAACACACAATGACCCATTCTTCTTCCTTAGCTATACGACTGTGAAGATCAATTAACTTTTCTAAGTCTTGATTTTCACTGGGAAAATAATCTACAGTCTGCAAATCATGATAAGAATTAAGTGAAGATTACAGAGAATGCTTCCAAAATGTGTCCAAAAGTACCCAGAATATAGCAGGTGTTTATTACACTACTGTTATAAATTACACTTCGGAGAGGTTCTGCCAGGGAGACTCATCTTGGGAATTTGACCATGGGAGAAAGACAGGGTGAAAGTCAAAGGTATTTTCAAGTCAGTGACCAGGATCACTTAAAATGTGCTCTCTGATCTTGGGTGTGCACTTGAGACTTTCAAGCAGCATGGTCAGAGAGCAGGGTGACGGGGGTATCACTTTATTCTTCATCAGCACCAAGCAGTGTGAGAGAGGAAGCAGGATGTCCATACCTCTTTGTGCAAATCGTGCTCACATAGCAATTTAAGAGCATATATCCAGTAGCATCTGTGACCGGGAGCCTTCATTCCACAACACAAAGACTTCATAATTCGGGCCCAGCAACGGTTACCGTTTTAATACACCGTGAGATAGTCAGAACTTCAATGATTTTGCATAATCTTCCATGGAACTACTATTGGAGTCTGTTCGTACTTTTCCACAATGATAGATGCTTTTGTTAGGAAGGTGTCGGCTGCACACAGCAGGAAATCTGAACAACTGTGGATTAAACCAGCAGGGATTTTTATTTCTTCCCATAGCAAGAAGGACTTTCTGGCATTGACCCATTGGGGCGCAGGGCTGGTGTTCCTGTCCCACTGTCTCCAGTTGTCTTTCAACCTCATGCCTGTCACGGAAGGACAGAAAGAGGGCTCTGCCCTCCAGCCGTCACGTCTGAGTTAGAGGCAGGCAGGGGAGGAGACGGGACGTGCCCACTGGGTCCACGTCCTTTCACCAAGAAAGCAGAGGCCTGCCTAGAGCTCTCCGTGAGAAGCCCCCTCGCGGCTCATTGGCATGACTCCGGGGAGTCCTGGTGGACAACTCCCGAGCCACCCACAGAGGAGGCCGCGAAGTGAGGATGGAGAAACAGGTCTATTGCCCTCAGCAGGATCAAGCGTAGAGAGGAAGTAGAAGGGGATTTAATCACAGTACCCACCACCAAAAGAGACGCAGAAGGCTCAGGAAACACAAAACCAGAAATTGCTCTTTCTTGCTTCTGGTCAACGTCTGTTGAAGAGTTACTCTCCCTCGTGAGCGTTTATAATCTAGGTAATTTGGTTAAGAATCAAATTTGAGCCAAGTTGATTTTTAGAAAAGAAAACCAGGTCCTTCCTTGTCAAGTCTTTCCTGTTGACCTTCAAATAAAATTTAAGCTCCTCCCCAGGGCCTTGAAGCCCCTGCACAGCCTGGCCCGTGCCCGGCCCCTCTGATGCCCTCACCTTCCCCCTCTGCTGTGTCACTCTCCTTGTGCTGTGATAGCTGCTGTGGTGTCCCTATCGTCAGCCTCTGTAGGGCCCTCTTGTCTGCATGGTCACTGTCACTCACCCTCCAAGAGTCACCGTCCTCTGAACTGCTTTTTGGTCTTTGCAGCCCTTTGAAGCTACTGTGGCATGTGATGGCTGTTTGATGCCTGTGGTCCTTCCACAATGCCACTCTCTGAAGCCAGGCATATCTTCTGCCTCATTTGCTGCATTTCCCCAGTGCTCCAACCTGTGTGTTACACAGAACAGGTGCTCAGAAACTCTCCGTTGAATAAGTGAGGATACAAACCAGAGCTAGGAAACCAGGGAGAACCAGCAATGGGGATGCAAATTTAGACAACAGGTGAGGGCAGAAACATTCTGAGGATGCTCCACACTGCTTAAATTTAGAGACGAGAACAGAAAGATGAGCTACATGGGCCCTCTGGCCCCCGAAGAGCATCCTATTCACCAGGAAGACGAGCTCACAAACCACGCAAGGGAAGCAGGGGGATGAGAGGGTGGAGGCTGAATGTGTTGCCAGCTTCGAATCGCCTAATTGGAAAATGATGCACGAAAACTTCACTAGAGGCTGCCTGTTGTAATGTTACTGGCAAAAACAAAAATTAAAAACAATCGTACTATCCAACGATACGGAATTTGTGAAGACAATTTCAAGTCCACACGATTTAAAAATTACTTAGCAGAATTCTATTGTGCTACGTAAAAATCGATCATCTATGGTAAGGGATGATACGAGACACAGAAAGGGGTGGATAATGGTGTCATTTAAAAGAGGAGAGAGAGAGGGGGAGAGCGTTTGTATCTTTCCAGATGTAGATCCCAGGATGATCGCAGGGTTACTGCTGGGTGGTCTGATTACAGCCGATTTCTACTTTCTTCCTTTTGTTTACTCATACTCTCTGATTTTTCTATGATTAATAAGTATTAATTACGTAATCTTTTTCCAACTTGGAACAGCCGAATTAAGATGCAAGTTTTAAATTCTATCTCAACAGTATGATCAAAACACTGGATATCAAAAGGTCTTTCCCTGAAGCAGGAGGGCAGGCTACTGTTAAATATTATCCCAGGCACTTGGAGATCTTGGGAGCCACAGAAAGAAATGGGTCAAGTGTCCAAGGTGGTAGTGCCAATGGCACAGCCTCGAGGAAGCCCAGGCAGGCTCCTAACTTGAAGGGCATTGTCAGCACATGGACCTGGGAAGAGACCAGCTTAACTAAAATGTCCCTTGAGTCACACCCTGTGCCAAACTCACCCACAGAACTCACAAACTCATTACTGTTCTCCCATTCAGGTGAGATCCTGGAAGGGACTCATCCAATAGCCTCTAGAAAGTGAAAATTAGCCCAGCGCTGCCTAACTCCAAAGACCCCATTTGTCTGCCCGCCCTGTAGTTCACCTGCCATCGTCCACAATGTCAGCCTGGAGCCTGGAAGACACCTGGCCATGCTCCAGAATCATTGGTTGGACTAAAATTTTAATCAGAGGAAAAATCAGGGAAGACATTAAATGTAATGTTGTATACTGGATTAGATCCTGGAAAAGCAGAGCATTTGTAGAAAAACTGGGAAAATCTGGACAATCTGGAGTGTAATAATACACACATGCACACACACACAGAGGTAAGGACCTGCTTTGTGGGAGGCTAAGGGCAGGAAGAGGGCTGGACCTGTCTGCTTGGTCACTGAACCTGGCTCCATCTCAGCCCCCAAACAGACTCAAGGCTCCCCTGGATGGGTCTTTGGACACCCTGAGTTGGTCCAATCAGTTGACTTCATAGTCTGAAAAGGGGAGTAACTCAGCCAGGAACAGGGAGACTCCCAGGCCTGCCAACCCCAGTGCTCCTCCCTGGACACTGACTGGGGCCCCAGGACAGATGCAATTTTCAGATCAATTTTCAATTCCATTCCTGCTCAGAAACATCTCCAACCAAAACATATCACTCTCTAAAACTGTTAGATCCTGCAAAACCAATAAAAGTTTAACTCATTCTATTGAACATCTATATTCGGAAAAGCTTCCTACAGCAAATATTGCTGACAAGAGAGGATAAATGTGCTGTTTTTCATTCAACTGGGCATTGCTGGAGCAGCAGCCCCCAGACCCAGGCCCATGTCCTGCAAGACGCACTTATCAAGGATGTTTGTTTAAAAATCCAGATTCCCCCCACAGGCCAGGGAGATTCTAAGTGATTGCACGTGGGGACACTTCTCTGCATGTATCTGTATTGATTTAGTGTTCCTCATTTACAGTGGGATGTAAGTGGAGGGAAGATTTGTTTCTCAAATAGGCTTTTTATTGTATGGAATTTCAGAAAACCATTGCATTCATGAGCATCCCAGTAGGGAATTACAAATCTGGTGAGATGCTGTTGGGTATCCTAGAAACAGACTGTGTTGCAGAATCACCTGGGGGTCTTGGCAGCCCAGGCACCACCCAGGGCCTCCACTCACTCTGCCTCCACCCCACCCCGTGTGAGACCCTGGGCTCTTTCTGCTCACCCACCTGTCTGTCTAACAGACGGGACCTACCTGGGGGAGTGTATGGTGGGCCTTTTCTGCATCCTAGATACGATCATTCTTCTTTCTGTCCTTAGTCCCTGCACTGGGATGGAGGTCACAGAAATAATCAGACCTGAATTATTTGGGGAAGCAAACCTCCCCTTTGTTTCATGACCCAAAGCCAGAATGTGGATGTGCTAAAACAGTTCCCACACAGCCTGCTAAGTGCTAATGGCCAAAATTTCTCACGCTGGCTTTCCTGCCATCAGCACTGATGGAGGGCATTAGGCATTTAAATTTAAAGTTATAAATGTGCGTATTCATAATTGGTTGGACATCTTCCATGCTATTTTGAAGCTTGCACTTATTGCTTTAAGTTTTCTTTTTTTTTACCCTTAGAGATGTAAATAATTAGATTACTAAATATTGGGGAAATACAAGAAAGAAACAATTCCTAATTCTGCCACTTTAACAAAGTGAGTGTCAATATTTTGGTAGATTTTCTGCCAGGTTATTAATGCATGAGCCATAATCGTTACATGCGTGATAATCATACTGAATACAATTTTGTCTCCCAATTTTTCTCTTAGCAGTATATTGAAACTATTTTCCTTATTGCGGCAGTCATTAGAACCACGCTTTCAACCAACTGCCCAATATTCTGCGGAGTGACTAGACCACAACATATTCAGCAATTCCTGTATTATCTAGCACAGCAGTTCTCCACCTGGGGGTCGTGACCCCCAGGACCTGTATTAAAGGCTCGCAGCATAAGGAAAGTTTAGTACCACTGATCTAGCATTTTCGTTTATTCCAGGTTTTTCTGTTTTTAATAATATTTCCATAAACATCTTTGCATGCTGGTATTTTTATTGAATTAAGAATCACTGCTTTAGGCTAGATTCCTGGAAGTAGCAAGTCTTCTGTTTTTAGAAATCGGAAATTACATTGAATAACAGTATTACCCTAACTAGGTAAACTTAGAAAAATCATCAAGATTTCACGTGACTATGCTTCCTCCCTGGTTTTCAGGGGAATAACTTTTCCCAAAGCAACAACCAGGCATCCTGTGACCTACCAGAGATGAACAGAATTGCACAAAGATCAGAGGGAGCCTCTTTATCTGGCTTCTACAGCTCCAACAGCAATTTTTGAATACAACCCAGAACCTAAACAGTGTTTTGAAAAGCGGCAACACCTGTCATCCAAATTGTGACTCTCATTCCACACGTGAACAGCAGGGAAAAGAAACTACCATTAGTCCCTACCGAGAAAAGCTCTCAACAGCGCAAGTGAACACATATAGGAACAGAAATAATTTTTTGTTACCATTTACCAGCTGTCTGGTCTACTTCTCCTGGCAACAATTCATTCCTCTTCCATTATTCCAGGGAGACAGTATTAAATAGGTTAAATTATGTTAATAATCATTTCTATTTATTGAGCACTTACAGTGGGCCAATGTTCTTATACACATGTACCTTAAATGTATCCTTTCAGACATTTATTGAGGGGAAAGGGGGTGAAAGGATACATTTAGGATACATTGTATAAGAACAGTGGATACACAGTGTGGCACAAAGAAAATGTCACTTTCTATCTATCACCAGATAGCAGGTGGTACAGCGGGGCTATCACTACCTTGGCCAGCCCAGAGGCCCTACTCTTTTTTATGTCTGCAGCATAGGCAGGGCCTTCTAGCTTCACCTGGTATATTAATTTTGTAAAGCTGTTCTAATAAATTACCACAACCTTAGTGGATTAAAGCAACACAGTTATTACCTTATGGTTCTAGAGGTCAGAAGCCTCAGATGAGTTCCAGGCTGTGTTCCTCTTGCTAGCTCTGGGGTAGACATTCCCCTGCCTGTTCTGTCTTCTAAAGACCGCCCACATTTTTTTGGCTCAGAGTCCCTCCTTCCATCTTCAAAGCCACCAGTGTAGCATCTTTCCTCATCAATCACCTTCACTTCCATCCTCATATCACCTGCTCTTTATAGCCCGGACCTTCTGCCTCCCTCTTGAAAGGACCCCTGTGACTATCTCACTGAGTCCATTTAGATGTCCGGGGCAACCTGCCCGTCTTGAGGGCCTTAATCAGATCTGCAAAGCTGTGTGAAGTAACATATTCCTAGGGATTAGAACGCGGATGCCTTTAGGAGAACATTATTCAGCCTGCCATACGTGGGAAGGAAATAAATCCAAAGACAACTTGAAAAGGCATGGGTGTACCCGCACAGCCTCTTTTCTGGAGATTTTGCTGGAAAGAAGAACTATTAGATTAGCAATTGTAGCAACCCAATAGAGCCAGCAATAGGAGACAAAGATGGCTCTGAAAGAACTTGTGTCGAACCTTCTCAGGACTTGAGCCCCTGATACATTCCATGTACTTCACTTGCCTCGAGTCATTTTATTGTCACAGCCCCGACAGGCAGCAGCCTTGTCCTTAAACCAGAGATGAGAGAAGTTGGGTTCAGGTCAGTCATGGAACTCTCCAGAGACCACACCAGCACTGTGATCACCCACCCAGGTGGATCTGATCCAAAGCCCGGATCTTGTCTCTCCTGGCAAGAAAACTGACACCAAATTTGATCACAATGAACAGCCTCCTTCCAGGACATCAAGCAGTGGAATCTACAGTGGCAGGAGGCGGCCGTCTGCACACACCCACGAGCACCAGCCCCGTCACCTGCTTCCATATTCCCTTGCCTGTCTATGTGATAAGATTCATCCCTCCATGAAGATGGGGAGCTCTTCTGTTACTGGCTACTGTTGCCTTAGCTCTGTGTACAGGCCAGGCACGAAGTAGGCACTACCTAAACATTTGTATAACAAATAAATCACCCTCCTTTGACCTGGAGATAACCGATCTGAGGAAAGCCTACCATTGGCAACATGCACAAGCACTCCAGAAAGATTTCTCAAAGGCCAAAAGAAACAGCACGAGTCCAAGTCAATGCACAATCTCTTTGGAAAACCCTCTGAGATTTCACTCAGAGCTTGTGTTCTTTGTTAAAAACTGATTTTGTTGAGCTCGTTACTACCATATGTCCTACTAAAAGGAATATGCTTCATTCCCAGTTAAAATTTAAAAGGGAGATTATCTACCTAAAACATATGAGCCAGGGAGTGGGGTAATTGTACATCAATATAATAAGAGTCAAGAAATTCATCAGCATGACTTAGTACTCCATGGGGGGTGGGGGAAGGGGAGAGGAGAGAGAGGGAAGGAGGGAGGGGTGGGGGAGGAGAAAAGCAAAGGAGGGAGGGGGTGGGTGAAAGGAAGAGGGGGGAAGGAGGGAGGGGGTGGGGGAAGGGAAGAGTAGAAAGAGGGAAGGAGGGAGAGGGACTTTACCTAACAAATGCGATCAATGTACCCTGGTTCTTTGTACCTTCCATGAATCCCCAACAATTAAAAAGAAAGAAAGAAATGCATCAGCAAAGGTACAGCCTGCATAAATGGAGACAAGGACACAGACAGACCAGTTCCTTGCCTTTCTCAAATTGCCAGGTTGCAAAGTCACAAACATAACACCACACACTCCTACTCAGCCCCCACGAAAGGGGTCATCTCAGTTTTTAGACTCACCATCTGGAAGATGTGTGTAACCAGAGGGAAGGAGAATGAGCTGGAATAAGAGACGATATCCTTTCCTTCACGCACATGGGACTTTGTAACATGCATTTAAATGTTGTTAAATTGTGACTCTCTGCACACAGGTATAATGGCCATTACCTTCTGGTTGCCTCTGGCAGGTGTTTACTTCTGGTATATTTATCTTTCTCCTAGAGTGCTGTCTGCTTCCTCAGGGCAGATAAGCCATTTAATCATCTTTGATTCACTAAACTTAGTGATTGGCGACTATGTGTTAGACAAATGAATGAAGTGTTTGTTATAAAAATAATACGTGAGCATTAAGAATTTCAGGAAATAGGGTGGCGCCCATGGGTCACTAGGTTGCACTGGCCCCATGTACTAATGGTGGTGGGTTCAAACCTGGCCCTGTCTGAACTACAACCAAAAAAAAAAAAAAAAAGAATTTCAGAAAATGGAGACAGAGAGGAACCAGCAAACACAGTTCCATGCTCAGAACAAAATAAGTAACATTTCATTATATTTCACTCTGGTCTTTTTACTTTTTTTCTTTTTTTTTTTTTTTTTAGTGTAGAATAATTTTTCTTTCCTATTTTTCTTCTCACAAAATCATAAACAGGACTCTTGCACTAATCATTGTAACCTAAGCGTTGCCCCCACGACATCTCATAGTTCTGAAGCTTGTTAGAAGCTAAAAAATGCTCTAAATAAATATGGCTTTGGGGGATACAAGCACATTTTCTGCCATTGAGTGCATTATAAACTTCAACTCTGATGTGATCGAAGGAGAATTCTGCCCGTATCCCAGCTGAGATAAATCAGGCACCAGTTTTCCAACCTGACTAGAACCTTCTTTTGTGTTGCCTCCTTTACGATCTAGAATCTGTGCCCTAAATTTAGAGTCTCTCATTTCTCCTCGGTGTGATAAGCAGTAACAGCCCTCTATCAGTAGAACCTCCACTAAGAGTCTCTTGGCAAAATACAGTGTCAGTTACTCTGATTTTAGTGTTGTTCTATTTTTTTTCTATTCAAGTGTTTTCCTGGACTCACAAAATGTGTTAGTCATGACCATCAGAGAGTTCCAATTGATGATTAAAAAACAAGCCAGGTTTGGGATACAACTCAAGATGCTTTCCATTCTCCAAATTCGTTCTAGTCAACACAGAATAGGGGCCAAGGCCTTGAAACCAAACATATTTTTATAAAATCAAATACCATAAAACATGAGTGAGCAGACCCTTACATCACTCAGGCCGCTGAGATTAATAGACATGCTGAAAGCATTTGCTTCACACTTGCTCAACTGAACAAATACATCTTTTCACAAAACAAGCCCAAAATCTTGGCCATTCCCAGATGTCTAAGATTCAAGGCTCTCTGCTTTCAAATCCTCAATGAGAAAGGGCAAGAGAAGAGGAGAATTCAAGACGTGAACCAGAAGTTTAAGTCTGGCACCAAGAAGACAGACAGAGCCAGAAGTGTACATGGAAGAACCAACCCAAAAGAGGAGGAGAAAGAAGAGGAAATGAGCTAAGAGAATCAGCCAAAATCCTATTTAATATGATCGATTGCTTATGTCTTCAAGAAAGAGACTTTCTTTCCGCCTACATAGGATGTCGCTCGTTGGGTGAATACAGCACATTTGTTTTGTTTTCAGGTAGCAATTCTTCACTTGTTTCTAAGACCGAAAGAGCATGCCTATTGCCCCTTAGCAAAGAAAGTTGGAAAACAACTTTTGTTTTTGAGGAACTGAAGCTAGTGTGTTACATTCCCTGTATTCTTCTTAAATTTTATTATGAAGTGAAATTCCCTGAATGAACCATCTTGAAGTGTCCAGTTCACGAGCATCTGTGACATTAACAACGTCATGCAGCCACCACCCCCATCACATCCCGAAAGACTTTCGTCACCCCAGCGGGAAACCCCATCCCAGCAGCTCCCTGTTCCTTCCCCTTCTGAGCCCCGGCACCTGCCAATCCACTTCTGTCTCTAGAGATTCACCTGCTCTGGGCACTGCATGTGTGACTTTTGAGTGTGTGTCGCTTAGCAGCTTGTTTTTGAGACACATCCATGTTGCAGGAGGCAACAGTAGTCCGCTCCTTTCTTTGGCTGAATGACGTGCCATCGTCCTTATATACCAGTAAGTTTGCTTGGGTTTTGTGCACACCTACCTGCCGGCTGCTGCTTCGGGGCTGGGCTTCAAGCTCGGTGCAGATACAGCAAGGAGCCTGCTCCCCTGATGTCCCAGCCTAGGGGAAGGCGCCGGCACCAGGTAGCACAGCTGAGAGCTGACACACAGGGTCACCAGCAGACCTGGATTCCAGACATGGCTCAAGGGTGTCCCAGTTACATGAATGTGTCAAAGACAACTGGGCTCATCATGCCTCTGTTTCCTCATCTGCAAAAAGGGATGAAGTAGTAACCATCTCGTGGGGGCCGAGCACAGTGTGCAGGGCGATGTATATGCAGAACAACTTTACAGCTTGCGGGAAGTTGTCGATTCAACACATTTTACAAATGAAATAGAGAGCTCAGTCCGGAGAGGAAGCGGGAGAAAGAATAACAGGGGTGGAAAACCAAGGCTGCTGGCCTGGCCCCCAACAGGCTTCCTACAGGGGCCACATCTAACTGATTAGCACTTAGACAAATATTGGTTTAAAATCTCTCCATTTCTCTGCACCTGTCGCGGCCACAGTGACCAGCCCTTCTCACCGGCCACTCCCAGGAAGGCTTCTCTCCTTTCCTTACCTGGCTGTGACATCCCTGGCACCCCTTTACCTGTCCCTTCTTCAGAGTGGTCCTCCTTGGTCACACAAACTAAGTTGTCACCGTTTTCACTTTAACCTCCGTTGCCAGCCCTTCTTTTCCACTGTAGCCCTGACCTCTCCTGGGTTTGTGTGGTTACTTCATGAATAGAGGTTCTATAACACAGCAGTTAGGAGTCCTAATGCCACGTGGTCTCAGGTGCAAAAGTTACTGACCTCTTGTGCTTTTTCATCTAAAAAATGAGAATACTGATGACAGCAACCACCTCTGGTTGGGAGGACCTAGCTGATGGGAGGGAGGTGCAACGCAGAGCCTCCAGCAAAGAAGTTGGGGAGGGGGTCGGTACCACTGCCCAGGCCTCGTCTCTGCAGACATGGAGCCTCGTGGGTCTGTGCAGCAGCAATGACCACTGCCTTGCCATGTAGCTTAAGTGAGTGGAGAATGTGCAGTTGACCAGGAGATGACCTTGTGGTTGAAAGGAAGCACCATGGGCAGAGCACAGTGCTCTGAGAGCACGAGGCATGCTTAGGGGCCAGAATCTGGGCATCTATCTCTTGCCCTCCATGGGTGGCCGGTGGACGTGACGCTGGGTAAATCTCACTGAAATAACTACAGTGCCTCGGGCAGTCAAAGCCAGTCTCTGATAGGTCTAGAAATGTAGTAGGGTGTAGACAGTCGGAGGGGCAAAAGATGGCCAGGTGTCAGCAAAGGGCCAATGCAAAGGTCACAGGTGGGGCTGGCTCAGTGCAGACCCCAGTAGAGGCCAGGAAGGCTGGAAGTCTTGACAATGAAAACACAGAAAGGGTCACTACTCCCTGGTTATGTGCCCTCTCCCCAGTCATAGCACCCCTTGACCCAGCAAAAGGTCCTGGAAGCTTTTTCAGAGTGAACCACCCTTCAAAAACTCTGGCCATACCAAAGGGCAACTGTTTTGTTCCAGTTGCCTCTGGCGTCCTACCAGAGCTATCTACCCATGGAAAATGAAATGACAACTAAACCGTGTCTCACAGGTGTCTTATCGCCTGCAGCCAACTCTGCCTGTGCACACTGAGCACCCATCACGTGGCGCAGGCCAGGTCCCTGGGATTACACCTGAGCAAGGCTCAGCTCCTGGCTGAGGTCGTGTGGGGACTTGGTGCATGAGTGCGGAGTGACCTCCAAGATGTCACCGACCCAAAGAAAGTGCAGTTTCCAGCACCAATGCACAGCAAGCTTTCAGGTTCTCTCCACGATGAAGGTTCCCTTTGCTGACCTTTGCAGTTACTTCCAAGTCTGAGGCTCTGTGGCTCTGTCTGTGTTCCAGGGACAAAGGGTGCCTGGCTGTTGTGGAACTCACATTCCCTTGGATTGTGTTTTTACACAGGGATGGGGCACGGTGAGTTCACACAGCCTGGGGAAAGCGTCCTGGCAGCACAGAAACGTGCTCATCCAAACCTTTTGACCCAATAATTCCATTTCTGGGACTCTATCCTAAGAAAACAATCCCTAACAGGGAAAATGTCTTATGCACAAAAACTTTCAATGTAATCTCATTTATAATAGGGGGGAAAGGAAACAGTTTAATTGTCCCATAATAGGAGGGAAGGGGATGAAATAAATCATCATGTAACTACTTGGACGATACTGTCTGGCCAGTAATGATTCCAAAGAATAACAGGGGGAAGATACCAAGGATAAGGATGATCCGGATAAAGAAAAAGCAGCAGCAGAAACAGAGTATAGGTAATACCATAAATCTTTAAATAAATGCTCTCTCTGGGTGCACACACACAGAGAATAAAAATTACAGAAAGAAATACACGAACTTGGTTAGCAGTGGTTATCAAACTATAATCTTTCACTCTTAATTTTCTACCTTTTCCTCTTTATGGTTTCTTTAATGACATGTAGTTAAAATAAAATACACATGATTTCCTGTCACATTTATACTGGATGTATAGAACAGGGTTGAGGTATGATAAAAAAAATAGCAGATCATTTTGATAAAAATATTGATAAACTCTGAAAAGGAAAACACACGAGGAACAAATCACACACACACACACACCAACCTGAGCCTGATGTTTTAGAATAATGCCATTTTAGGATCATTGCCTTTGGTAGGTGCTGGCTTTTTACCTGTGCTTGCCCAAAGGATGCTTTCTACCATAGCCCCTTCATTCTTGCTTCGTCCGATCCCTTCGCCAGGTAGCAGCTCGAGAGATCTTTCTAGAATGCATAGATAACCATATCATGCCCAAACTTACCAGGAAGATAAAGTTCAAGACCCACCCTAACCCACCCTCAAGAGTCTTCCAGCCCCTCCCAGAGCGCTCCCCGCCTCACCCTGCCTGTCTCACTGTCACCAAGGTGACTTGTTGTTCAGCGACACTAGGCTTTTCCTCAAGCTGTGAGATCTGCCAGGAAGCCCTGCTCTGTCCCACCCTGAGATTGGTTTTCCTAAACAACTTACAGTCACCCTTCAGGTCTCCAGGAATCGCTTATACTCCCCAAAATCATATCCTTGGGGAGAGTCTTTCTGATCTCATAGATGAGATTACCCTGTAAACAGTTTTAGAGCAACCTCCAAGGATACGCATTTCCTAGCCCCCACAAGAATGTAAATTCTAAACACTATGAAGGAATAGGAGTGCTTAAAGCTGGTCTTCCTCTCACCAAGAGGAATCAACCTTTCCCCACTGCACAACCACGTCTGTCAGTGAGATCCGTTACTTCATCTCACTTTATAACAACCTTGGTTTGGGCATTTGTCACGTTTCAGGGTTTGCAAGATCACGCTAAGGGTAATGCGCTCATTTCCTTGCCTGAGGCGATTTGCCCAAGGTCAGACGCTGGACGTTGATGACTTTGGCGTTCAAAGGCAGTGGTTTTACCCCACCAGCTGTCACAAGGAGATGTCAGCGGGAAAAGAGATGTAAAGCATCCTGCTAATTTAGGTTTGGGGATAGCATTCCACTGTTTGGGGGAGCAGTGTTGCCAAACCACAACACTCGACTTTCCTCCCCAACACACTGAGTCATCGCTGGATCTCCCAGCTCCCTCAGCTGCCACAGAGTCTGCTGAGGACACGGTCTGGGCTGGACGGGGATGTGTGTGCAAAAGGTACCACCTGCTGCCAAGTCTTCGCCTTTGCCTGGGCTGTTGTACCTCTTGACCCTGAATGTGCCTCATAACCACAGGTCCCCTCCCCAAAATGCCTCGCATGCTGTTAGCAATAAGCAAAGCAGAGAACGTGGGCCCTGTACCACCTGGGTAAACATTTAGAAACACCAAAACACTGAGGTAGCCTGAGAGGCCTGGTAAGTTGGACGACTTTAGGGTGTTTCCCTGGTAAAACATAATGCAAGCTATTACACAGCAGTACCAGCATCACTACTATTGTGTTAATTTCAAAATATTAAGAAAGTGCAAGTGTTTTTGTTGCTTGGATACTTTGTTTAATGCTTAAGTCAGGGCAATTAGTGAGCCCATCACCCGATAGTTAAGTTTTCAGCCCCTCATCCCCTACCACCTTCTTCCCTTCTTGGTTTCCGATGCCCTTTACCTGGCTCTGTGCCCAGAGGGCCCATCCTGTCGCTCCCAGTTATTAGAGACCACATGTGGCTTTGGTCGTCCATTCCTGAGACACTTCACTTATGATAATGGTCTCCAGTTCCATTCAAGTTGATGCAAAAAGACGTTATTTTGTTCCTTTTTATGGCTAAGTAGTGTGTGTGTGCACACGCACACAGATGTGTCAGGTTTTGCTAATCCACTCACAGTTGATGGGCACTTCGGTTGATTCCACATCTTTCTAACTGTGAATTGTGCTACATTAAACATTCGAGCGCAGGTGTCTTTTTGATAAAATTACTTCTTTAGGGGTAGACATCCAGTAGTGGGATTGCTGGATCAAATGGTTAAGTCTACGTTTAGTCCTTCTAGGAAACTCTATACTGTTTTCCATAAAGATTGAGCTGACTTGCAACCCCACCAAGAGTGAAAAAGCATTCCTTTCTGCGTCCTCGCCAGCATCCATTGTTTTTTGACTTTTTTTTTTTTTGGAGACAGAGCCTCAAGCTGTCACCCTGGATAGAGTGCTGTGGCATCACAGCTCACAGCAACCTCCAACTCCTGGGCTCAAGCAATTCTCCTGCCTCCGCCTCCCAAGTAGCTGGGACTACAGGCGCCC
>CAUYON010159104.1:0-24083 GCA_963573935.1 Arctocebus calabarensis | reverse complement strand
ACTCGCTTGAGCGAGGTCTCAATTGGAGGTTGAAGGTTGCTGTGAGATGTGATGCCACGGCACTCTATCCAGGGTGACAGCTTGAGGCTCTGTCTCAAAAAAAACAATATCGTTGTAGCTGAATTACTTGTTTGTTTGTTTTTTTTCATTCCTTCAACAAGAGTTATTTGAGACCCTCTGTTGGTGTCGTCAGGGCAGACAAGAACAGGAGGGGACTCTGGTTTTACCTTCTTCAGTTCTGCTTGGCTGTTTTAGAAGGTACAGGTTTTATTTCATTAGCAACCCTCACTTCTTTCCCAAGAACAAAGGCGGCTGTGCCTGTTGGCCCTGTTGTCCAGCCCTGCTTCCTGCCGTCCGGAGATTCTGTTTTCTTCTGTCTGTTACTCACGCTGAGAGGGGCCGCCCTGCATCTGGCTTCGTGCTGAGCCAGGAAACGTGCGGTTCCCGAGCTGCTGTGCTGAGAATTGGAATTAGTGCCAGCGGCACAGTCACAGGGCAGGCTACAGCCAGCTTGTAGTAGTCAAGCACTATATTTAAGCAACTGATCAGAAATCCTTATTTACCAATTTTAAGAACATTAACGGGAGTATGTAGTTTAAAGTAAGTACCATAAAAAATGGTAGCATTTGAATAGATTGAATTATCTCTGTATTTTATTTTATTTTTTGAAACAGTCTTACTCTGGAGCGCTGGCTAGAGTGCTGTGACATCATAGCTCACAGCAACCTCAAGTTCTTGGGCTGAAGTGATCCTCTTGCCTTAATTTTTCTATTTCTAGTAGAGATGGTGTCTCACTCTTGCTCAGGCTGGTCTCAAACTCCTGAGCTCAAGCAATCTGCCCACCTCAGCCTCCCAGAGTGCTAGGATTACAGGTGTGAGCTACCAAGCCCAGCTTCTCTGTGTTTTTAGTTATCTTGAATTCTATTATTTTCCCATGGATGATTTTAAAGTTAACAGTATGTTTTTGTCCTTCCTTGGTTTGCATAAGTCTGTGTATAAGGATCCTTTCTCTTTCCTTCAGCTGTAATAATGGCATTGTAAGCTCCTATTTACTGAGCTTTGTTTGTGCACCAAGGCCTGCACTCTGCACGCCCTCACAGCCCCCCAGCCCAAGCTGAGGGGGCTGAGCTGCAGACCCAGACAGACTCGTCTGGACCCTCGTCCTTGCCCACGTGTCTCGGATAGTTCATAGCTGCTGCAGACACTGTTGGTCGGTTGGTGTTTATTGATGGGAATGGGAGGTGTCACTCAATGTAGAGGGTCAGAAGCTTCTGCAAAGCGGGATACTGTGCTTCTTGCTGATATTCATATCTTATGAAAACCATGAACAATGATATTCCTGGGACAAGGCAGCAAAATCTGTCAAACATCCAGATTATGGGGAGGGACTCAAAGTGGCAGAGACGGCCCCAAGCCACCGAGAATAATGTCCCTTTGCCATAAATGCTGCAGGTTGTCAGAATCCCATGCACAAGAATTTGATCATGTCACTTTGGATGTTGCCGATTGTGTGGTTAAACCTGAATGGAAGGAGAGATTATTAGTAAGATTTGTAGTTTTTTTTTATTTTGATAAAAGCCAATCAAAACAGATATTTCATGGAGGAAAAAGGTATGCTTTGAAATAGACCACTTCAAGTAGGTTAATATTCAAAGGAATGCTTTGTGGAAGTTAATGAGGTACCAGTCTACTACGGACCTCTAAGGTGCTGACCTTGTTTTGAAAAAAATTGTCCGTAAATTTTACAATCTCTGGAAACTACCAGTCAATATATGCCCAGAAAGAATCTATTTCTTTTGAATATAAAAATATAATATATTCATTGTAAAAATTTAGAACACATTAAAAAATATAAAAAGAGAAAAAACAAATCACCATTATTTAATACTACCTACTGTTAGTATTTTGAGCACTATGTTTATAATATTTGTATGTATACATATATATAATATACAAATGTACATATAAGTATTTCACAAAATTGAGCTTTCATTACATACGACTTGGGAACGGGCCCTTTCTTGTAAAATATTATTAGCGTGTCCCATATCTGGAAATAATCTTTTAAAATAGGATACTCCATGCATTTGTAGTAGTCCTTCATTATCTGTTATTTTTCTGTTCTGAGGCATTTAAATCTTTTACATGTCTATGGTTTTTTTTTTCTCATACTACATTATTTGAAGTACAATTGTTGGGTCAGTGGGTGGCCTTAGAATATTGCTAGGATTTCATGTCTTGAATGGAATTTTTGTCTTTTGCCTTTCTGGAGTGATGAGGGTCATGACTGAGTTACTAATGACTAAATTATGTTCCCTGAAAAATAAATTGACTATTTTATTAGCAGAGAGCTACCGCACATGTCTCAGTATGTTTATGCAACAGTCGTAAATAATATAACAAGAGGAACTTCGTCAAAGCATCTTAGTGCAGTGTAGCAGAAGAATTAAATGGTATTCTGGTGGCCTCAAGAGGCACCTGAATAATTGATGGGGCCTGGATAAATAAGAATAGTTCAAGTCCACTCTGCTAGCTGCTTCTCTTGGGTCTTGTCAACCTTATGGCTAACACTTTTGAAAGAAATAAATGAAAATCAACTATCATCTCTCTACAATGATGTAATTTTCTGAAGTACTTTGGTAGACATTTTGAATTTGCATTTATAAATCGCTCATCAGGACAGCAGTCACACCACAGGGACCCAGCAAGTGGTCCTCATGAGCGCTGCTGTGCTTAGATCCACATCGTGGCCTTTATCATTCAGTAACAACAGGACACATGCCACTGGCCTGGTTCTAAACTTAGCAGGCGAGGTGCTGTGTAAGGCATTCACCACGGTTCAGATGCTTTATAAAAGGCTTAAAAGGACATGAAGCAGATGATATGGGCATGTCTCCTTGAAAACTTGACACACCAACTTAGAAAACTCAGCTATGTCAGGTGAGTTGCACATTTTGTCAGAGTTTGATACTTTGATTCCAACACTCTAATGCTAGTAAGGTCACACTCCACAAAAGAGGTGTTATGTCAGCAATGGGCTGTACATGGCAGGTGTCAGCAATGGGCTGTATACATGGCAGGTGTCAGCAATGGGCTATACATGCAGTGGTCTCGTGGGATTGTGCTACAGCTGCCCTCTACAGGGGTACCGTTTTGTTTCTCATTCTGTATTTTTCCTGTAATTTTTCTGTGTTTATATACACAAATACTTATCCTTGTGTTACAAAATTGCCTGCAGTATTCAGTACAGGGAGCCGCTGCAGGTATGGGGTGCCTGGGAGCGGCAGGCTGCCCCACGTGGCTGAGATGTGTGGGAGATGCTGCCAGGACACCGTGGGTTTGGGTGCGTGTTCTGCGTGATGTTTGCATGGCCGGGAAGTCAGCTAACAACACACTCCTCACAACAGATCCCTGACATCAAGCAATGCGTGATTGTAGTTGAACTCATAGTTACATTGAGAATAGTGGTCAAAAAGCGCTTTTTGTTAAAAAAAAAATCTCAAAGTGTGAGTTATTTTAGATGGGTATTTCTAGGTCACTTTTATTTTCTTCTGTTTGTTCAACTATAATTTCTGATTTTATATAATGAATATATTATATAATAAAACAATAAAATGCAAAAACAAAATACAATAAAACAATTATATATTGCAAACTAAAACCTTAAGGAAAAATCTTGGTCCAGACTATGTAATATAAAGAAATGGGAAAAATCTTTCCAGTAAGTAATTCACGTCCACTTGCTGTTTATTAATAGAGAAGCGGCCTATTCTCCAGGTCTGATTGATAATTACACAGCATGGGTTATAATGAAATTTGATTAGACATTATCAGGATGTTTAAAAGGAGACAACATGAAATAAGGACACTTGTGAGCAGGACACAGTTTGTACATGGGCTCTAGCCACCCTACCTCCCAAATTATCTGTCAAATGTCCAAATACTTAAATACGAAAAATGATAATTTAACTTTTTTTTGAGACAGACTCTCACTCTGTCTCCTGGATAGAGTGCCATGGGGTCATCATAGCTCACAACAACCTCAAACTCTTGGACTCAAGAGATCCTTTAGCCTCAGCTTCCTGAGTAGTTGGGGACTACAGGTGCCCAGCACAGGGCCTGGCTAGTTTTTCTAGTTTTAGTAGTTACAAGGTCTTACGCTTACTTAGGCTGGTCTCAAACCCCTGAGCTCAAGCAATCCACCTGCCTCATCCTCCCAGATGCCGGTGAGCCACTGTGCCAGAATTAAACTTTTCCCTGAAAGCAGATCCCATCATCCTTTCCTCAAACCTTTTAGGGCTCCCACCTCCCTTGCCACCTGCTCCCTTCCCCAACCTTTTCTCGGTAGCACTTATCCTTTTATATATGGATGTAATTATTCACTTTCTGTCTCCCCTTAGTCCCAGTGTAAGTCCTGAGGGAAGAGGCCTTTGCATTGATCATGGAGACAAAGACCAGCACGGAGCAGGTGCTCAGTAAATATTTACCGACTGGACACAGTAATGCATAGCAACCAAATATGTTTCAGAGACTACAGATGAGGAGAAGCCATGTGACAGTTTTGAGGCATTTCAGCAAGGTCCAGTATTGGCAGAGCCCGGGTTTAAGCAACAGTGTAGCATACAACCTCCTTTGCAAAGAGAAAGAGGTCAGAGGCAGTCAGAGCAGTGATGCACCCACAGAGGTCAGCTGGGAGGGCTGCAGAGGTCAGAGAGGAGGGCTGCACAGGTCAGAGAGGAGGGCTGCAGAGGTCAGCGGGGAGGGCTGCAGAGGTCAGCGATGAGGGCTGACAAGCACGTCCCCGGGAACCTCTCTCTCTCTCCTGGATCAACAGCCCCAGGACGGTGTGTGTAAAGCACCACACTCTGCCGTTTGCACCCCAGTTACATGAACCTCACAGTAAGATCCCCCAGCACAGGCCCACACCTAACTCTCCCAACTGAACATTTCTCTTAGGATGATTTCCATTATCTTTTCATCAATTCCTTAAGATATTTGCAATCCATTCCCTGCAAAAATTAGTTAAGAACTACCTGTCAAAATCAAACTCAGCCTCCTGTGTGACTCTCATGACAACTCGAGGCCGCAGGGGCTTTCTAGAGAGGGGGTGTGCGTGGAACTGCAGAGGTGAGCGTGAACAAAGACGTTCCCAACTATGCTGTGGTTTGTAAGCTCTTATCGACCTGTGTCAAGATGCGGAGGTACAGCAATAACTAAGACAGACCTCACCCCTGCCCCTTGGATCTTGGGGTGGGGGCAGGAGAGCAGACATTTAAAATCTTAATTACAGAACGGTGCGTTTATTGTTCAGATCCATGGGGAAGCCCCTTCCTTCTTACTGCAGCCAGGAAAGCTGCCATTTGAATAAATTATTAAGAGTGCGCTGGATGGGGCAGTGAGATCCAGAAGGCGAGGTGGCTGGAAAGGTGTAAAACTGTTCCAGAAAGAAACAGCATATGTGAAGAACCAGATGTGAGAGGGAACATAGATTTTAAAGGGAAAAAGCAGCATCTTTTGTGGGTGGATCAAAGAATGAGAGAGGACAGATGTCCAGGGATGTGACTGGAGCAGTAAGCAGTCAGGATTGAGGTGTGAGAACTTGTCCTGAGAGCAGAGGGTGGCAATGCACAGGCCAGCCACGGCAGAGCCGGGCTCGTTGTCAGTGTGCCTGGAGCGGGGCAAGCAGGCTGGAAGGGGGTTCGACCCCAGGCAGAGACACCCATTTTGAGGCTGTTGGACTGAGTCCAGATGAGTGGAGAGGACACTTTCCTTTGGTGGTGGCAGTGGAGACAGAGGAGCAGTGTGCTAGGGACAGACTGTAGCCCTTGGTGACCGCGTGGCTGGGGTGGCAGAGGAGAGGGGACAGGCCCCCTGTGAGAGGAGAGGTTTGGACACAGAGGCTGCGATGGGCCAGGGAGTGTGGAGAAGGCGGCCAGCTCAGACGTGGGCGCCTTGGGCGACTGGGTGGAGAAGTCCCATCCACAGACCGAGAACGTCGGGACCCAGCTGGGACCTGCAACCAGGGCCAGTCGAGGTGAACCAGAGAGAAGATACGGGCTGGGAAGGAAGGAGTGTCCCAGAGGAACTCTCAGCCAAACAGCGATTAAAGGGCAAGAGGAGAAATGGCGACAAGTGACTGAGAAGGATCATCCAGGGAGCAGGAAGAACCCTGGGCAGTGAGGAGTCTGGGAAGGGAGGAAGATGCGGCCCTGGGAGGGGTTGGCGTGACAGGGTCTGACAGGTGTCACTGAAGGGGTCACCTGGGCCTTAACAAGAGCCGTCGGAGCGGAATGACGGGGCCTACGTAGTGAGAAGGTGAGCCGGTCAGGACGAGAAGTGTGGACAGTGATGAGTGGACAGTGGCCTGTAAAATGAAAAGTACCGTCAGAGGCATTTGAAGGAGAACGTGGGTCAAGAAAAGGGTTCTGTGGGGGATTTTTTTAAGATGTGAAAACAGAGCTAGTCAAAAATGTTGAGGGCCATCCTGGGCCTCAGAGAGAGACCCCATCTCTACAAAAATAAAACAGCTAGCCAGGCGTGGTTGGGAGTCTGGGGCAGGAGGATCACTTGAACCCAAGGGTTTGAGGTTGCTGTGAGCTGTGATCAGGCCGCTGCACCCAGCCTGGGCGACAGAGTGAGACCCTGCCTCAAAAAAATAAATAGAATAAAATGCTGAAGGGAAGAAGCCACAAAAAGGGAAATCTCAAGGTGTCAGGAGATAACAGGCGTGATGGAGGCAGAGAACGGGGCTCAGGGACCGGGCAGAGGGACTCGCTGAGGCCAGAGGCCATGGAGACAAGACTGTCTGGAGTCATGCACATCGTCTGGAGGGTGACAGGGCGCTGGGGGTTTCTGTTCCTGTTCCTGTGTGACATTGCCGGGTGATGCCACCCGATGAGCGGGAGGACAGAGCCGTCTGTGAGGAGCATAAGGCTTGCAAAAATACAGAAGATTCCAAACAAGCCCTGGAAAGACAGAATCAAAAATAAACGGAATGTAATAAGAGAAAAATTTCCCACTTTAGAAAATACCACAATCTGAAAATAGAAGATGAGTTTCCAGACAAAGTTCCTGAAAAGAGAAACACACAAGTATATCTTAGTAGTAGTTTCGAGCTCTGGGCTGGGTGAGTCCTTCAAGCATCTCATGAACACGTCTCCCTTCCCCAAAAGTACACAGATTAAGCTTTAGATGTCACGTTAAGTGTCAGAAGACGTCGTACAAAACCTGCAAACAACAAAGGGTCAGTTACTACTCCAACATTCTCTGCGCAATCAAATCGTTATGCATGTTAAAAAGCAACCAAAGAGTGATCTTCAGTACGTCATGAGCGTACACAGAGTTGCGGTGGACTGTGGGCAAAACTGGCCCAAATGATCCACGTGGCCTGCTTTGGCCAAGGGAACAGTAGTGAATGTGGGGCCAGGGTGCTACAAAATGGCTTTCACATTGGGTCTTAACCTCTTTTGATGTTTTTGGAACCATGAAGCAACCGACTGTCCTGTAAGTGATGGCCACTCAACTGGTAGTCATGAACACAGACGCCTTAGGTCATCTAAGACCCCTCCCTCCCCCCCGGGCAAAAATGCAAGCCAAGCCCGCCCAGAACACTCTCCCAGCTCACCCTCAGAATCGTTAGCTGAGTAAAATGCTGCGTTAAGCCACTGTGTTTTAGGTGCTTAGTTCCACAGCAAAAGCTAAATGATAACACTAAGTAAAGACCTGCCTCCCCCGACCAAGGAAAATGAAATCAAAAGATAAACACAGGTTCCAGGTAGATGGACTAAGTCTTCCCACCATGTCTCCCCACCGAATGTGTCTGTAAAGACTGGACAGATGCCAGCAGCTGCAGTTTGGAAATTAAAAAGTAACGAGGCCAGGCGTGGTGGCTCACGCCTGAAATCCCAGCACTCTGGGAGGCTGAGGCAGGCAGACTGCTTGAGCTCAGGAGTTCAAGACCAGCCTGAGCAAGAGTGAGACCTCATCTCTAAAAAATAGCAGGGCGTTGTGGTGGGCGCCTGGAGTCCCAGCTACTCAGGAGGCTGAGGCAAGAGGATCACTTGAGTCTAAGAGTTTGAGATTGCTGTGAGCTGTGACAGCACAGCACTCTACCCAGGATAACAGATGAGATTCTGTCTCCAAAAAAAAAAAAGAAAGAAAGAAAAGTAACAGGCAGACCGGGGAAGGCCACATTTTTACAGACCTGGCGGCAAATTTCCCATTTTTTCCCAGGTACCCTTCAGCCGAGATGCAAGGCAGCCAGCAACCTGGAAGCAGGCATCAGACTCACATATAATTAGAGGGCTGTAGGAGAAGCCATGAGTTGTGACTCAAAAAGCAAAGACAGAATAAAGAACATTCTCAGTTCTTCCTTTTTCTTTCTTCTCTCCATTTCCTCGCGCCCCAGACAATTCCAGAGTGACAGCTGCAGTGACAGCAGTGGGTGGAACCACAAGCAGCTGAAACTAGAAACAGGAACTTTCCTCTTTGACCAAAGAAACTGCGGTCCAAGAAAGCAGGGCGAGCATTCGTTGTTTTATTTTCGGCTTCTTTTATTCTGTTTTATTTTCCATCCTGCTGCCCCTTGGCCCCTTTCGGGCCAGGCAGCGGAAATGTGTGCCTCAGTAGAATAACTGAGACCCCAGCTTTCTAGATAGAGTACTATAAAGGGGAACTCAAGAAACCAAAGGTACGGGGAAGACTGCTGAAGAGCTGAAGACCGAGCATGTAATCCCGTGAAGTCCTCAAGGGGTGAAGACCAAGCATGTAATCCCATGAAGTCCTCAAGGGCTGAAGACCGAGCATGTAATCCCGTGAAGTCCTCAAGGGCTGAAGACCGAGCATGTAATCCCGTGAAGTGCTCAAGGGGTGAAGACCGAGCATGTAATCCCGTGAAGTCCTGTATGACCCTGAGCCCCTAAGCTGCACGTGAGTGGGTCTGATTGCAGACAGAACACCCACCAAGGACTCTGAGAACTGCGCTGAACGGAAGATGCTGCCGGGCTCCACGCTGGCCCCGGGCAGATCTGCACAGCACTGCATAGGGGTTAAGACAAAATGAGCAGCAAGACCACAACCCAGAGACACTGGGCAGACCTGTGTCCTGACTCCAACCAGACTGATTTCCTGATAAAACAAGACTCCCAGCATTCCACGCATGGCTCAAACAACACTCAGAATCTCCAAGCACAATATTCAAAATATCCAGAAGACACTCCAAAATTATTTAGCATACAAAGGACCAGGAAAGTCTCAACTCTCATGGGAAAAACAATCTGGAGACACCAATTCTGAGATGACACAAATACTTTAATGATCCAGCAAAAGCTTTTAAGGCAACCATGATCAAAACATTCCAAGAAATAAGGGCAACTACTGCAGATATAAATGGAAAGATAAAATGTCTTAGCAAAGACACGGAAGATGTAAAGAAGAACCAAATGGAAATTTTAAAACTAAAAAGTGCAGTAACTGAGATCTTAAAACCTCGCTAGATGTGCTCAGTAGCAGAACAGGGACAAAACAGTGAACTCAAAGTTAGAGTAACAGAAATTACCAACGTGAACAAGAGAAAGAAACAAGATTTTAAAACGTGAGCAGAGCCTGCGGGCCCTTTGGGGTGATTCCAAAAGATCTAACATGTATGTCAGTGAGTTCCAGGAGGAGAAGAAAAAGTGTGAGGCAGAAAAAAAAAAATCTGGAAAATAAATGCAAGAAAACTTTCCACATCTGTCAGGTCACATAAACCTCCACGTTCAAGAAGATCATCGCAATAAAACTAGGTGAACCCAAAAAAGTCCACAGCAAATGCATCATAATCACACTGAAAATAAAGACAGAGACACAGTATCACCGTCAGACGGTGAGACAACTCGTCACTCGAGGAGGGATTCTCAGCCCCCACCTCCGGCAACGCCTCAAGTTGGCCACAGCCAAATGCTTCTTCAGACATTGCCAAAAGTCCTCTGGGGGCAAAATGGGACCCAGTTGAATAATATTGATCTAAACTAATTTTTGTGGCTGTTGTTTTTCTTTTCAGAAAGAGTCTTGCTCCGTGACCCAGGGGAGAGAACTGGGGTCTAGTCACAGCTCCTGCGGCTTTGATCTCGTTGACTCAAGTGCTAATTTTTAAATTTCTGGAGTGATGGGGCTCACTATGCTCTAAGCTTGTCTCAAATCCCTTACATTAAGTGATCCCCCTCCCCCACTTTGGCTTTCCAAAGTCCTGAAATCACGGCTTCATGACCTGTGTCCTCCCCCTTCTCAGATCTCCTTTCTAAAGAAATATTCCAGGCCGGGCCCAGTGACTCACTCCTGTAATCTTAACACTTTGGGAGGTCCAAGCAGGAGGATCATTTGAGCCCAGGAATTTGAGGTTGCTGTGAGCTAAGCTGAAGCCATGACACTCTAGTCTGGATAACAGAGTGAAACTCTGTCTCAAAAAAAAAAAAAAAATTCCAGTTTGGCTCATTTATTAATCATAGGGTTTACAGCTCTAAATTAAATGAATAAACATGGGGTAGGTCAAAAGACATCCAGTCCTTCACATCCCATTTAAAAAATATATATTGTTTAGAACCAAGTTTCTTCAGGTTCAGTTATTTATGAAAGACCAGCACTGAAGTTCATTTCCAAAAGCCCACAGACACACTGAACCCTTACCCGTTCTTTTTATCCAAGAAGGAAGTTGCTGCCTTCCGAAAGGACCTGGTGAGAGAGAACATTCCCGCCATGTGTTGAGGTGTCTGCAGTTGAGATCAACAAATTCTAAGCAACCCAAGAACAGTGTCCTGGTAGCTGGCCAAGATTCCTTACCAGCTGAAGACTGTGTTTAATTCTACTTGGTAGGATTGTCCTAAAGATTTCCAGCAGCTGCAAGAAATGCCACACTCAGGGAGATTGCCCTTATAACAAATATTTGAATTAAGAAACACTTGTGATACTTTGGATTATGGCAACCCCAAAATATGCATTTGCAAAACATACTGAATATGGCTGTCAGATTTTTCCAGTGTCTTTTAAATCTCAATTGAAGGAAAAAAAAATTTCTCATTACTAGAGAAACAGTTAAATAAAACAAGAAGGCATTGAAGACATTTCACCAATGAAATATGTTATCAGCTCAACCTAGAAACCTATAAAAGTAAAATATTTTGACACTGGAGATGTGAACTAGTTAGACTGAGAAAAAACAGTCACACTTCATAATTAATAATAAATAAATACCTCCATCATTGTTACTTTTTAAACTTTAATAGTCTCAAATGGGCATCTAGGACTGTAGGTAAAGCACTGTCCTGAATAAACATGTCCATAAAATTTTATATCTTTAACTCAAATAATGGAGATCACATGGGTCTCCCAAAATAATCAACTTTTATTATTTGACAAGGTCAAATCATTGTACTGAACAGTCATGAAAAAGCCACTGTAACTTTCACCTCCCTTTCCTTGCTACTTTTTTCTGGAACATAACTTTACTGAACTTCGCTTTCTTTTCCAAATTAGAATAGACATTCTATTTCATTATTCATTCAGCAAACTTTTATTGATGTGACAGGCACAGCGGTGAGTGCTAAGGTCACAAAAGTAAGACACAAGTCCTCTGTTGGCATGTCACAGGGTTCTGGAAGCTGCCGAGGAAGGGCATGCGGACGTGGACGCTGCATTGCAAACTGGTACCCGCTCTGACGGAAACAGGACCTGAGACCATGTGCGCACAGAGGACTGAGTGAGCTGGTCTGCCTAGGAGAGGGTCACTCTCTTCTCTCACGGAATGACATTTGATCAAACTCTCAAACTTGGGGGCTTTACAAGGGAACTGGGAGAAGTACGTTGTCCTACGCAGATGAATGAGCAAGGGCCAGGTCCTGGTTTTGCCATCAAGCCTAACACCTGTCCAGGAAATGACCCCGGGGGAGTTGGTGGGTGGGACTCCTGGTGGCCCCACCTACCTCCTCCATAACAGTAGCATGTTGTAAAGATGTGTGAGGCCACTTCTGTGCCTAGACCCAAAGCTCACGTGTCACATGCCCGCGTTAGGAGCATGGCCTGCGGCAGGTGAAGGGCAATTAGTGGGGTAACAGCCATGTACGGGCTAGTAAGCTTGGCGGGGGCACAGGAATTTCAATTCTCAGTTGGAGGAAACTGTACCTTATCATTTAAACAGCGATATGACATATATAGGCCTTTTTATTTTTTTAAGCCTTGTGATGAATAAATTGGAACGGGAAGAAACTGTTCTTGGGGAACCTACTGAGGAAGCTGATGCGTTTGCTCTTTGGGTGGGAATTTTTACCCTGTCACGTGGATGACAATCAGAGCACACAGTTCCATACTTGGAATGACATTATCTTCAAAAGTTCTCATGTGAAGGGAGAACTGAATGAATTTTTGTTGATGTTTTATAAAAGCCTCGTCAGTAATTTAGATCCAGAATGTTGCTGTTCCGTCCACACTAATCAGGTTTTCTTGAACTCATTACCTTTTGCCGATGGTGCTTTGGGTTCCTGGGAAAAGTCCACGGCAGAGGTTGTTGGTTGCACAGCTACAAGACAATGTCACCTAACGCTGATCCTGGATGCCCGGGCTGCATTGACTGTGCACACGTGGGTTTGCACCGACTCACCACGCAGGGCAAGGGCAGGTTCTGCAAGACCCTGAGAGGGGTATGCTATTGTTTCCTCCCAAGACCTTAGCTCCCCCCACTTGAAGAACTATAAAAAACACACATACTTATTACATTGGCTGCAAAACAATGAACAGCTATCTGGGTGGCAGGGAGAATCCACTCCGATTTCTTTAAACTATGTCAGAAAAGATACTGAAAATATTTAGTACAGAAAAAAATAGATCTTGGTCAGGACATAAGAGCTGCCTTCAACTGTCTGGAGACCTGTCGCCTAGAAGATGACAGTGTCCCAGCTACTCCATAAGGCCACAGGTGTTAAAGCCACCTGCTGGAACTTCAGCGAAGCAGGAAAAGACCGTCTAACAGGTGTTGCCGTCTGGAGGCAGCACGGGCCCTCAGAACTAGAGTTCTGCCTTGTCGCAGCTGTACAACAGCCTCTAGGATGGACTTTATCCTCCCGGATACAGAACCCCAGACACAGGCCAGTATTCTAAACAGTTTTAAGCCTTGTAACCAGGCTTAAATGACATTCGAATTGACTGAGAAATTGTGGTTTGAAAGCTGATTGCATCAGAATTTAGAAAGTGACTTCACGAGATGAAACTAGGGCATGATGCTGAGTTGAAAACAGCCCTGTGGTGACAGTAAGAACACTCCCTGTGAACCCGCACCGTGGGACGCACGGTACCCCAGCATCGCGTGTAATTGCTGTGGAGTGTACCCTGCAATCTTCCCTGTTTTGCAGATGAGGAAACAGCTCAGAGAAGTTAAAGATATTTAAGGAGTCTGACCCTGCCACTATCTTGAAAGTTTTGAGTTCATTTGCCCACCCCCCAGTAGGCCACCATTTCTAGCCACAAGCATTTTTAAACTGTCTGTAGTGGTAGTCAGTGAGCCACATTTTTGCTGAAAAAGAAACTTATTCCATAGGAATTTCCTTTCGTTCTTGTATTCCCTGGGGTACCTTTACTTGTGTCCAGGAGTAGACTGATTAACCAGCTGTAGTTCTGAGATGCCACATACTTTCAGGCTAAATATCAACCTTTAAAGAAAGTTTATGATTTGGCTTAAATTCTTAAAGTTCAATTAGTCTATTAGAAAATTAGGAGGATAGTTTAGGAGTTACATAAATATAGATTTTGCTTGGTTTAAACTGTCTGCATAGGCATAGATCAGGCAGGATTGAAATTGTTTTGTCTCCCTGCCTGCCTCTCTGCTTCCATCTCCAGAGGGATGGCCCTGCAGACGGCTCTGCCCTGGGCACATGGACGGCACTCGGTCAGAGCTGGTGGGACAGACGAGTGACAGCATGGGGACCGTGTGCATGATGAACTGCCACCAGAATCTCAAAGAATGTCTGCCTTTCCTGGCCAGTTCAGTGGGGGACTTAAAAATAAACAAGCAAGTCTCGTACTTACTGACTTCTTTTTGTAAACAGCCCCTGGATTTTTCTGACCACAGTGCTATTAAGACTAAACTCATGGGTTTCCTATGCAATGTGGTCCAGTTTGCTCCCCCAGGGCACTCTTGACCCTGTGAACTGTGCCAAATGTGAGCTTTCTGGTCACGCGGGGCAGCGGGGCAGCTGTGAAGTCTGCATAGACAGAACTGCCACGGGGAGAAACAGTTCAGCATTGCTGGGAAATTGGGAGATTCGGCTTCACGTACTCAAGATTATATTATTATGGTCATAGTAAGATATAGTTCATAAAGCTGAATGACCACATGTCTGGAAAGTTCAGCATATTAAAAAACCAGTGTGGAAATATATTTCTGATATTTTTTAGCTAATTATATTACACGCTGAACCAGAGTTTTATAACTCATTCTGATGTTAATTTAATGGGGAGTTTATCCTCAGCCGGTTATTCATTTGGTGACACTGAAAAGGCATTTTCAATTCTCATCAACCTTTTGAGGAGAGAAATAACTCTCGCGAGTGCTTTTGGAAGAGCTGAGGACATGAGAGATGAAAATGAAGACGCTGGCTTCATCTTCTGCCCTGTGTACAGGGTTTTAAATTCCAGGCGTGAGTTGCTTCATCCCCGGGAGGCTGCGAGGGGCTTTGGTGTTGGTGACTTTGCCCCTTGCAGACTGTCTGCTCAGCCCTGAGCGAGCAGGCGCAGGCCCCACACTTGCCGGCAGTGACACCGCTGAGTGTTCCGGGAAACAACCCTGACCCTTCTCTTTGTGGTTAACCTTTCTTTGAAGGCAGCTGGCTCCCCACTATCTATGGTTCCTTCCAGTTCCCCACATGTTGTGACATGGAGCTTTGTCTAAAAGCATACTAATTTTTTCCTTCTTGCAATAAAATAGATACTGATGTTAATTCCATGCTCCAATGGTTACTTGTGATTTTGCTGAGTACTAAACCACATCCTTAGACAGGGAGAAGAGGTGCAGAAACACTACCCCATATCCAGAAACTGGTTCAGGCCGTTACGCCCAACCCCACTCTTTCCATTAGGCCTTCTAGAAGATGGGGTTGCCTCTGTCTTCAGAGTGTGCATCAGTTAAGGGAATGCATTATTATAAAGACATATGAACACGGCCTGTGGAAACTTAAAAGCACATACACCATGGAATTATGACCTGACCCCTTTAACCAGACTTTTATGCCCAGACCCGACTGAGCGTGAGACTCTAAAATCATTTGAAACCTTCCCGTTAAATATTTAATCTGACTTTCCTCTTTCTCTCCTACTCCCTCTCTGACTCAACATAAAGTCAGGATTCCTTGCTGGTCATGACAATAGATTTACTTTAAAAATACCTCCGTGAGAGGCCAGAAGCCCTCGGAATCAATTGGTCGTTTCATCCAAACACACCAATGATCCCTTGATGGATTATTCGATACTCTGACAGATGCTTGTGTTAATTATTACTCCATACACTTGTATAGGGTTTTACCAATTATGTCCTTGTTTTTTCTTGCGGTCCTTTCTGGGAGGCTCCAGGGAGCAAGTCTACAGGCCCCGGAGCAGGGCTGCCGGCCAGGGACCTCCCGGCCCAGCACTGCCGGGGGAAACAGCTTTGGCACGTTGGGGGCTCCGGGAGACTGTGCGCCTGGCCGGCGGAACCCAGGCCTCGCTCACCCTGGGCCCATGCGTCACCAAGCGCATGTCCAGCACCTCCCAGGTGCCAAGCACCAAGACAGGCTCTGCGGAGAGGAGGGTGAGAGTGGAGATGTGGGCCCTGTTCCCCAGGAGACTCCGTTTATCAGGGGAGAAGGAGATGAGAGCAGACAGTGCCAGCGTTCCGTGTGGAGTGTCTAATAAGGACCGTGCTCATAAAACCCCGTGACTAGATTATTAGCATCTACTTTATGCTAACACGAGAACAGAAGCCTCACAAAATTATCTGACTTGTCCACGGACTGTGATAAGGTAGTTTGAATACAGGCAGTTTGGTTTTGGAGTTTGAACTCTAAATTATACGGCCTAGCGGGGGTAATAGATGATGTCTTATAAAATCACAAGGAGGGGGGGTCTGACTGCTTTCTCTGGAAGACCAGGTGAGTGGCAGCAATGCTTTCTGAGTGGCACGCCGGGTCGTACCAGGCAGAGGAAATGGCCTGGGACAAGCACAGCACTGGGAACATGCTGAGTTTATGACCAGGCTGAAGGGCAGGGTTTTGGATTTGAGAGAAATGAAGTAGACGGGCCAGCAGGGGAAGTTGTGGAAAAATTAAAATGTAAGTCTGGAAGGGATCGAATCAAAGGAAGCCTCAATTAATGTTTCTAAGTCTCATGACATCCAGAAAAATTGCTCCGTCAGAATAGGTAAGATGGGTAACTTCTCCTTCAGGGAAAACCAAGGAGTCTTGGAGAAACCCCAGATTTCTGACTTGAGGGACACGGTTGTCCTGGAGGCTGTATCAATTCCTTATAACCCTTTAAAAAAATAATCTAGGGTGGCATCTGTGGCTCAAGGAGGAGGGCACGGGCCCCATATGCGAGGGGTGGCAGGTTCAAACCTGGCCCTGGCCAAAAACTGCAAAAAACATTTAAAAAAAATCTCCTAGTGTGTAACGAAGACCTGCAAAGTGCTCATACTTTTATTCTAGTAATTTCATGTCTTGGAACTGGCTTAACCACATAAAATGCAAGATACGTGCCTTTAGGACGACGTTTATGATAACAGGTCAGAAAGTCGGAGACACCTTGGAAACTGACAGAAGAATAGTTAGTGTACGTTTCCTGGGCAGTTATTACTAACTCAATGCTGGAGGTTCTGAAAACTATGTGGAAAAGTATGATAACCGAAAAAGAGAGTAGCCTGGTATGACTAGTTGGGGACCTTGCCAGGTGCCCGGGGGTTGGCAGCACTGTACACACAGCTCGGCGAGGGCTCAGAACCTGGGCATGTCCAACTCTCACGCCTGTGTTCCTAGGGCGCGTGGCAGAGCCTCGCTGAGTGGGTCCGTGATTGTTGTTGCATGTTTTTGTTTGCCATTGCAAAAATGTCGGAGGCTGAATTAGAGCAACCAACACTAAACTTCCAGTTAAGCTTGGCAAGGTAGAAGTGAAATCAAGGACAGTGGTCCAAGCTCCTGGGGATGATGCCATGGGGAAAACAGCAGTGCACATGTGGATTAAACGTTTTCGGAGGTGAAGGAAAGGGTCACTGATGTGGAGAGGTCAGGGAGGCCAGCAAGGAGCAGAAGTGGTGAAAACATTGCAAAGGTCACTGAATTGTGCGTCAGAGTCACCGGCTGGCCGTGAGAAGCGGAGCAGACAAGTAAATGCTGATAGAGAACCAGGACGTCTGGGGTGGGGTAACAGGACAACGGCTGTGCTTTGAAGGCGGACTAGGAGCTGGTGCACCGCGTCCCAGGGACTTGGAAGGGACGTCGTGATACTCAGCAATGAGGTGGGTGGCACGTTTCTAGGATGAGTTCCCAAACTTAATTGTCAGGCCTCGTATACTTTACTATTATAGCAGAATGGTTACGGCTCAGAACTGTGTTCAAGCAAATAGACTTGAGGGGATACACAAGAGTTAATGGTGATGATTTTGTCCTGTTCTCTATTTTTTCAATATTCTTCAATAGACTTCATTTGTTTTTATAATGGAAAAAGAGACTGAGAGACTGTTCATTTTGGACTTAATGTTTGAGGGATCTAAAACATCCAAGTGACAATAAATAATGAACAATTGGAAACAGGCTCTGGGTTTGTACACCTGGACATCCAGGGAACGTCACTGCACTGAAGCTCTGGCCCTTTCCTCCCTTGGAAGGACCCCTGTCCCCTACGGAAGTGCATTAGAGTTTTACCTTCATTTGTACTTATATGGCTCATATTAATGGGAGGGAAAAAAACCTCTTCCCTTTTTCAACTATGTACCTGAACAATTCAGAGGACTCTCCTTCCCTGAATAAAAGAAATCTTAATCATCTAATCTCAAATGCCATAGAAAATACCTTATTGCAAACATATCATTTCATAACAATTTTTTCTTATACAAAAGAAACATTGATTGCTTTTCTTAATATCAGTATAATTTTTCTTGTGTAGTAATTCTTATTCAAGGGCTAAGATTTACATTCACTATTTTCACTTTTTTTTTTTTTTTTGCATGTGCTGGAGGTGGCTGGGTTTGAACCTGCCACCTCCAGCACATGGGGCTGGCGCCCTACTCACTGAGCCACAGGTGCTGCCCCACTATTTTCAATTTTTTTCAGACAGAGTCTCACTCTGTCACCCTGGGTAGAGTCCTAGGGCGTCATAGCTCACAGCAACCTCAAACTCCAGGGCTCAGGCGATCCTTTGCCTCAGCCTCCTGAGTATCTGGTACTACAGGTGCCCACCATAATACCTGGCTAGCTTTTCTATTTTTTAGTAGAGATAGAATCTCGTTCTTACTCAGGTTGATCTTGAACTTCTGAGCTCAGGCGATCCACCTGCCTTAACCTCCCAAAGTACTTGGATCATAGGCGTGAGCCACCATGCCTGGTTTTCAAATTTTTAAGGAAATAAAACCCAGGGGCATATTTAACCTATTGAGCTTTGGTGGACTTTTAACAATCTAGATTTTCTAGTTAGAGAATACAGTTCAATTCATCTGGTGTGCCATATGCTGCCTGTGCCCCCACAGGTGTGTTTTGGTTGAAACATTGCCATTTTGGGGGCCCAGAGTAATATTTAGAAGAAAGTACTGTTTCTCGTTGTTACTGTAATGAATTGGAGACAAGTAAAGTGGGGATGGGGGTGATGTGGGTGTCACCCTGGTTCCCAACATGAGGACAGGTCCACGCACCCCCCTGCACACCTGGGCTTGGTGGTGTACCTGCGCAGCGGCTGTGGCTACACACACGTGTGAGACCGTGTCACACACTGGTCACGGGGCCTGTGCTTTTCAGAGCACAGCCCAGCTCTTCTGCAGCCGCTTCAGACTAACTGAAGAGTGGTGGGAAGGAAATGGTGCGTTTCTAGGTTATTCACTATACCACAGATGCCGTGGACTTACACAAAATGAACAGACAGGCAGAAATTTGGGGTATTTTGGTATCAGGAGGCAGCCAAGGGGCAACCTACTGAAAGGAATTCCTCACCAATTTTTCACAAAATTCCCATTGGGAATCTTAGATTCCCCAAATCTAAGATTCGTGACTTGTCCCTTATTATGTTGACTGGAGGAATTGCTCATTTCTTAGTGGCTGTTTCAGCAGCGTGGCCCCTGAGACAAGGGAACACGGGCGGTAAGTTAGTACGCGTGACAAGGGAGTAAGGACGTGAGAAAACCCAGACCGGAGTGTGGTCCTGAGGCCCTTCAGGCTCCCGGGTCACCAGCGGCCAGGGCAGTGGGGAGGGGTTTGAATCAGCCAAGCCCTCCTGCATGGAAGTTAGAAGAATAAATGCCGAGAGACACCAAAAGAAAGGAAAACGTGGCGAGGCCTTTTCAGTGTCCGTGACAGTCATGGTGTGTCCGCGGTTGTCAGGGCTATTCCAAGTGCCCTGCGTGTGGCATCTCACTACACACACGGCCCCTCAGGAGGTGGGTGCAGGGCCGTGCTCCTCTCAGACCGGAGACTGAGGCGGGGGCGCCCCGGGCACTCCCGCTCCACAGTCCTCGCCCTTAAGCCTGTGTTCCGCTGCCTCGCAGACAACCTTTCATGTGATGCTTCAGGGCCTCTGGAGAAAGGAGGAAGCAAACTGGAAGTGTGTGCTTGCAGAGCGCGTTCTGCCCGGGTGCCAGATTGCTTCTACCTCGTTACCTGCGATCTTATAAAATATGGAACAAAGAACTGCCATGCCTGTTCTGAGAGATTGGGCCTGGGGTGGCTCGGAGGATCCTACAGTCCCAAGGCTAAATCTTTAGTCTGACCCTAGACTATTTTCTTGAGTTGAGGCTCTTTGAATCTAAGGGACTTGATTTTGTATTGTTCTGAAGTCTTAGCCAAGAAATATATACACACGCACACATTACACACAAACATGTATACACACACACGTTACACACAAACATATATACACACACACATATATATACATTTGGACTTGCTACCTGAAATGGGGGTAACAGAACAGGGTTTCTTGGTGGCCTTTGATGCCATTAGCGAGTTCTAAACTGGTGACTCAGTCCTTGAATGAAAGCAGATATTAAAATGACAGCAGGCCGCAGTCATAGGAGATTTGGGGTGTAATGCAGACGTCACGGGAACCGAGACACGGAGTTTCAGTTGCTCCTTTGATCTCTCCTGACTTTCCTTCCATCCTCAGTGACTGTTGACCCCCATCTTCACACAGCAGGCACACAGCGACCCCTGAGGCCCCTTCCTCCAGGGGGCGTTTAGAGGCCATCAGAGCCTGGTGAACAGCAGCCCCCTCCTCGACTCTCTACGAAAACCCGGCGACAGATGCCGCTGACGGATTCGAGTTCCTCCAGGTTCAGGCCCTGCTCTAACAGCACTTCCAACACTGTTTCCTCTTCCATGAGTCTTCCGTTCGTTGCAGTTGGCCTTTTTGGAGGCCTGTCCTAGGGACCTGGTGTTTGCACATGCACTGGGCCAGGACGAGGGTGAGACTGTCGGCCTCCTCACATTCTGTAGCCTGGGCGCCCACTTGCCCGAGTCCACCCCAGACACAGTCGTAGAGCTGGCCGGGAGGTAGCCCTCACTCCCCACCTGCCGGTCAGCAGGAGTCAGGTGCACCAGCCCATGGATGGTGTTAAATTGTCTCAGATCGTCGGGTAAGCCGTGCCACACGTTTTTTTGCATTCTCTGTAGCTGATTACATAATGAACTCAAAAAAATAAAGTAGTAAGTCATTTGGATATATGATTTTCTTTACAAATAACTTACTGATTCTGCTGAAAACAGTGTTTCACTACTCCGCTATTAATCCTCCGATTTAGTCTAAGGTAGAGTATTTTAAATTCTGTCTTTTACCAACTGGATAGAAGAATGAAACTCTCTGCTCTTCTGCCTTAATAACAAGATAAATAAGTGCAAAAGTAGAAGCATGTGGACCTTAGGTGGATTTACATCGAATTTCAAAGTGCTTTCCTGGCAGTGCCCATAGCTTAGTGGGTAGGGTTCCAGCCACATACACCAAAGTTGGCAGGTTCGAATCTGGCCCAGGCAGCTAAAGCAACTATAACAACTGCAACAGAAGAATAGGTGTTGTGGGGGGCACCTGTAGTCCCAGCTACTTGGGAGGCTGAGGCAAGAGAATCACTTAAGCCCAGGAGTTGGAGGTTGCTGTGAGTTGTGATGCCACGGCACTCTACCCAGGGCGACAGCTTGAGGCTCTGTCTCAAAAAAAAAAAAAAAGAAAAGAAAGTGCTTTCTTAAAATTGTAGTCAATCACATCATGATTTTGAACAGGGAGAGTTAATTTCCCCAATGGCTTCTGAGTTAGCTTTTGGGGGCTCACACTGCAAAGCTTTATGAAGAAAGCAAAGTAGGAGATTAATGCTTAAGGCCGCCAGCTTCTAAGCCAGCGTGATGCTGTCTCTGCTTCCTCTCTCTGCCTTTGACAAGGTCTGATTTGGGTGTGGGGAGCTGTTCCCCCAAGCCTGTCCACGTATTTGCTCTTTGCAGCCTCTGGGGACCCTGTGTACTGTCCATTTGGCTGGAGATATTTATTACATCAGGGCCGTGCTGGCTGTATATCATATTACACACATTTCCCTCTCTTTAGGCAGTGGATTTTTAAAGATGCAAATAATTTACCAACAAGTTTCTATTAACGCTTTTAAATATTTTTTTAAAATTTTTTTCTTAATTACAGAGCAAAGAGATTGCATTCCAACTTCATGAGGATTTAATGAAGGTTCTTAATGAGCTGTATACGGTAAGCACATAATTTTTCTTCTTTTGCAAAAATTCTGGAGTTAGGGCCTGGCTGGTAGAAACACTGCTTACTTTAGAACTTATTCTAAGCCAGAGGGTCAGTGGATACACAGCTGGTTGATGTATGTGACCACAAGGACAGATGCTACTGTATTCCTTTGTAACTCCTGCCTAATTTAGACAGACTCAAGTAAATTAAATGCATATAATGCGTGTGTGCATTACATGTATGTAATTTACTCTACTGAAGTACAGACATCTCAATTCCAAAATATTTTTAAAATTGTTTCCATTCTGGGACTTGAGCAATTTAGAGTTGCTTTATTCTGGTGCTTTAATTTATTTGTTTTACCCCATTTTAATTAAAGTAATTGTTTGGCTAATGACATATATATTAAAATTACTTTGAGGGTATTTATTTTTCCTCGTTGCAATAAATTGCCTTTTAATTTTACTTACATTTTGTTTGAGGTACTACATACCATCATAAGACATTAAATAATTTAAAGCTACTTTATTTTTTAGAAAAACTAAAACAAATGATGTTATAAATTTGAATTATTAATATGCCCATTTAAGGTAAAATTTTTTTTCACATGTAAAGATTATGTTACTAAATACAAATTTCTTTTAGGGGTGTTTGAAGACTTTTTATTTTAAAAGAGAACAAAATAACATAATGAGAACTGAATAATATTAATTTATACTAATGATAGATATTTGCATTTTCACTATACAATGAGATTTGTATTTGAATTTTTCTTGGAAGCAAACTAAACCTGAAATTTATTGTTGAAATGTGTTTCTTGATTTAACAATTCCGTTTACTCCTAATAAGTCACGTGTGTAATATACAGTTTTATGAATTAAATTTGTAATGCTCCATCGACACGTACAAATCAAAGGAAGCTATAAATTAAATGTTTACAAAGCGAAAGATATTTTTGTAAAATGAACTTCCTGCTTTTGTGCATGTGACGAATCTGTATTTTTATAGAGCACATTGGCACTGTCTGTACAGTGAATGGATCAGTGGCCTCTGCACGTTAACTCCTCCTTGAGAGACTTTTATTTAGTTGTCAGGCTGCAGAAGTCTCCTGTCCTAAGGTTACATCTGCACACTGAATACCTAGCCAAGTTGAGTTTTAGATGATAAAAGCCAATTACTAGCCCACACTTTATGTGATTTGTTAATTTCTGATAACCTAAGCTATCAGTCGTTTCTAGAAGCCTTATAATTTAAAAGTTAAATGATCCTTGTGCCCGGGAGACTTTCAGAGAAGAACAAGTAGGAATTCTGTGTCATCTGTCACGAACTACGTGAAGGCGAGGACTTTCTGGTACTTTCCTTGCCCCTCTGCTTGGGTCTTGTTTTACCTGGGAATGTAAATGAGTCCTGATATTTACAAACCGGGTCTCAGTCGTCACAGCACCGCGGACAAGGGCCTATGGGTCGTGGTCTGGAGCTAGTCATGGTCGCAGCTACAGTGCAGAGGTCAGCCGGGTCACCCAATACAGCAGACTCTGGAAGTGCTGTCTCAGGGAGGGGCGTGTATGACAGGCACAATGAAACCTCTCCTTGATCCAGCCTGGGATTGGATTTAGTGGGTCAGCAGACTCGGGGAGTTTGATCAGCAAGCTGACAGCTCCTCAGAAGTCTTACCCATCTCAGCCTGGAAGCCTGAAGGAGCAGGTTCTGCAGAGGGCACCTGAGTGCGAGCGCCCCCAGAGTCCTCTCGCCTCTCAGAGGCAGGGGAGGAGGAGGCAATGAGGCTTTAGGTCTAGCATCTGTATGTCACTCGGAGCTACTTTAACCAGAGGGCAGCTCAGCCACAGCCAGATAGCACGTTCCCAAGGGAGAGAACTTCATGGCAACCCACTCCCCTGAGTTATTTATGTATTTATTTATTTATTAAATCATAGCTGTGTACATTAATGCAATCATGGGGTACAATGTGCTGGTTTCATATACAATCTGAAATAGTCTCACCAAACTGGTTAACATAGCCTTCTTGGCACCCTCTTAGTTATTGTGTTAAGACATTTATATTCTACATTTAGTAAATTTCACATGTACCCTTGTAAGATGCACCATAGGTGTGGTCCCACCAATTAGCTTCCCTTCCCCCTCCCCTCTCCTCCCTTGCCCTTTCC
>CAUYON010159099.1:0-20479 GCA_963573935.1 Arctocebus calabarensis | reverse complement strand
GGACTACAGGTGCCAGCCACATGCCTGGCTATTTTTTGGTTGCAGCCGTCATTGTTTGGTTGGCCTGGGCTGGATTCAAACCCGCCAGCCAAGGTGTATGTGGCTGGCACCTTAGCTGCTTGAGCCACAGGCGCCGAGCCTCAATTCAGTTATTTTTAAAACCAAAGTTGAGTAGTAGCAGTACCTGGTAATAGACTTGATCTGTGTTCTCATAAAAGGCAATACAATGACAATGACGTGATGCAAAAGTAATTTGGCCAAAATAATTTTTCGATCTTTCTATTTTAATTGGTTGGCTTATTGGTTTAAAGATAAAATCAATGAAGGTTTTTAAAGATGAAGAATAATTTCCAATGATACATATTTAATAAACTGATTTGTCCTGTGATGGTTAAAATAGGCAATTATATTTTCTTTTCTTATCAAAACCACACCAGAGATACTCAAGAAACTAGGGGACGCTGGCGAGTCCTCCCCCTGGTGAGGCCACCTGTCCCAGCCTTGCTTGAGGCTCAGCTTGGCTGTGAATTCCAGCCCAAGGAACACTGCAGAAGAGGGAGGATTTCCCTTCCCTGTCCTGCTGACTCCTCCCCCACCCTCTCCTTCCTCACCCTGGGAAGCCAGAAACAGGATTCAAGAGAGAACTTCAGGTCCCAAGGGGTAGTGGAAGCTCAAGCTGGAAGGAGATTGGTCTGACAGTCACCCCATCGAAGGCTGCCTCCCAGCACCCATTGAATCATTGTGTGAGTTAAGCTGCTAAAATTTAAGGATTGTTTATTTCAGCAGAGAGCCTGTTCTGACCGATATAGGGCTGAGGATTTGATTTCAGAAAGGAGTCTTTTCTTTGCAAGAGGAATCAGGGTCTCTTCACGGTGCAAGATTGCCTTATGCAGGTGATATAATACCATTTGTTACAGATCGATTTTGGAGGCACATGGGTTTTGTGAGCTGTTGGCACATTCAGGGCCCTGCTCAAAGTGGGTGTTCAGCAAAACATGTGCAAAAAGCTCCAGGGTAAAAAAACACACACACACACACAGAGCGATATTTATAGTTAGTCCTGATCAATGTTGTGATCCCCTATTAATTTAGTTGCAAATAAATGCTAGGTTTGTATCTGTTTGCTTATACATGCTGAATTCACCTAATTCTCTTAGTCGACTTACAGTTTTCTTCTGGTTCACCAAAAGCAGTCCTTGAAATTCAACACAAATCAAATAAAAGAAATTTGTCTCTATCTCTATCTGTTATATTTTATCTCTCCCTGAAATAAACACACTTCAGGAAAGCCGATTTTTGAGTAACCTCTGTTGAGTTCAGGGAGTTGACCAATGACGTTCTTGGGCATCAGCTGTTTCCGTGCACAGGTAGTTCAATTCCGCCCTCTCGCCGAGACATGCAGACACTTCCCTGCTGCTCTGGGAGCTCCCGTTGGGGAGCCACCACTGTCCCTGCTTCAGCCCTCACTATGGGCTTGGAGCCTTGTGTAACTGACGGTCAATAATCTTCCAGTAACTATACGAATACCATGTAATTCAGCAAAAGGATACTTTACCTGTCACGGACACATATATGCTAGTGTAGGCCACAGGCAGAAATGTGACTTTTAAGCCCAGGAAACGGGAGACAGTAAAGGTCCATTTGAGCTTCCTGGTTCTGCAGAGTTACTGTTCTGGCTCATTGGTCCGTCTTTAGTTCTCGGGTTCTAGAATGGGGATCAGACAGGTGAAGCCTTGCATCAGATCCCGGAAGCATCAGTTAGCTACCTATAGGGCTTAGAAGAAAGCGTGCAGCTTTGGGGAAAGTGAGGGGCTCCACTTAGGAGCAGGAAAGCGAGGAGGACACGTCCCTGCGCCAGTCTTTCTGAGAAGGTGCTGCGGGCAGCTCCGAGAATCCACTCGGAGAGCCAATCCCATGAACGGAAAGAAGGAATTCCAAGAACAAGCCCAGGGAATCTGCAGCTTGCTTCCTCTTAAGAAAAGAAGCAACATGTTTGGTTGGCTTGGCAGGGAAGGAGGCACACTGGGGCCTACTGGCCGCGCTTTGGGAGGGTGTCGTGGCAGCACCAGAGCTGCCTGCCGGGAGCACAGGTGTGGCCTCTCCGCTGTTTCCATTGCACGAGGGGCTTGTGTCTGTGGCTGATGAGAGCTTGGGCCCTCTGCATGGGGGCACAGCCATGTGGGGAATTGGCGGAATGAGATAGAAAAGAAACCTTTCATCTGAAGAATGTGAGCCTCTCCGTTATCAGGCCCAGGGAGGCAGGGGAATGAGGCAGCAGCCACCTCCCTCTTTCTCCCCTTGAGCTAACCACCTCCGGTAGTTGCTCGCTCTGTGGACTTTGGACTAACCCCAGTAACCAGTCGCTGTAAATTAGCCTAACGACACTGCTGGACACCGTCCTCCTACCCTATATATATATAACAGTCAATGCTGTTTCTGTAAACCAGTGAGAATTCTGGACAAACAACTTCCTATCTGGCCGCTCTTCGTCCCCCCATTTGCCTTTGATAACCTGCTCGTAACAAAGGCCAAATGGGGCTCGTCTCCATGATAACTTGGGTCTGAATCTTCTGGGAAGCTGTCCTTCCTTGGCTCAAGCAAACTCTTTAAAATTATATTTTCTGACTCAGTTTCCTTCTTTTGGTTGACATTTCTCTTTTATGTTTTAGAGACTTTAAAAGGAAAAGAGAAGGGAGGAAGGTCATGTAGTATAAAATGACAGAAAAGACTGGGGCAGAGGACAGCATAGAGCTTCATTTAAGGACACCGCAGTCTTGACTGAGTTCTGACTCTGCAGAACCATTTGTGGCTTCCCTATGTGCAAAACTAAAACAGTGGAGTAGATGAGCTGAAGGTTTCCTTCTCACACCTATAATTCTTTTATCCTAGGAAATCGAGAGAAATGAATGGCCAATCCAAAACCAGAGTCAAAAGTCAATTAAGGGACTGTACACTGAAAAGTGAGGTATTTGTGTATTACAATTCTCATGAAAGGACCCCTCTACATTTCCATAGTCAGAAACCCACTCCAGGGACCCCTCCTTTGACTTGTAAATTTGGCCAATGGCCTTGGCTATAAATCCACATTAATTTCTCTTGAAAAAGAAAATTGTCTTGCTGTAATTTCAAGGTATCACATGTCACCGGAAGAAATGATGAGGTTCCTAGATTTGGAAAAGACATTGGGAACAGGAATTTAGGGTGAACTTCGCGCCCCTTCGTAGGCCACATGGGCAAAAAATTGGTGGCTTTAGCATGATTTGAAGGTCCAGTTTTCAGATCTCTGATGTCAAAAGGTTACTGAGGACAGAAGAATCCTCCCAGCGCAGCCTCCACAGACGGGACAGAGCCACTCCACGGTTGGTGGCTCCTTGTCAGGAAGGAATCCTGGTCAGTTGTTTTGAAACAGCAAAAAAGGAGGAGCAGGCTCCGTGTCTGTGGCTCAACAGGCTAAGGCGCCAGCCACGTACACCTGAGCTGGTGGGTTCGAATCCAGCCCGGGGCCGCCAAACAACGATGGCTGCAACCAAAAAAAAAAATGGCTGGGCATTGTGGCGGGCACCTGTAGTCCTAGTTACTTGGGAGGCAGAGGCAAGAGACTCGCTTGAGCCCAGGAATTGGAGGTTGCTGTGAGCTGCGATGCCACAGCACTCTATCCAGGGTGACAGCTTGAGGCTCAGTCTCAAAAAAAAAAAAAAAAAAAAAAAGAGGAGGAGGAGCATGAGCAGTTTACAAAAACCAGCTGTGCAGTAAACCTTTCCAAAGGTCTGGTTGCCTTTACTCCTCAGGGAAGAAGGTGGAATGATGGTGAGGAGGAGGATATATAATGAGGTGTGTCTGACCTGCCAGCCTGTCATGTGGTATGTCAGTTTTTTTTTTTTGAGACAGAGCCTCAAGCTGTCACCCTGGATAGAGTGCTGTGGCATCACAGCTCATAGCAACCTCCAATTCCTGGGCTCAAGCGAGTCTCTTGCCTCCGCCTCCCAAGTAGCTGGAACTACAGGCGCCCGCCACAACGCCCAGCTATTTTTTGGTTGCAGCCGTCATTGTTGTTTGGCGGGTCCTGGGGCTGGATTCGAACCCGCCAGCTCAGGTGTATGTGGCTGGCGCCTTAGCCCGTTGAGCCACAGGCGCCGAGCCTGGTATGTCAGTTTTAAAGTTTTTCTGAGGTCCCTTTGACCAAGAGGGGGGGGTCAATTTTGTTGGTTAGGGGACTTAGAATTTTATTGTTCTTTCTCGCATTGGATAGCAGGGATTCTCATTGGGAATAGATATAACCAACAGAGACACAGCACCTAAGAAAAGCAATTACCATGAAATGCTAAGCGAAGCTGAGGAGTGGAAAGTGCACGGGGCACGGGAGGTGGCAGAAAAGTCACAGGAGCCCATGTGCTTTGTTTCTATTGTTACTTTTGAGCAACTTGTATTGACTGAATTTCCACTATTTCCTTCCATTTTCCATATATAATTTTGCCTTTTTTAAGATAGGAAGGCATGATGGAAAAGGTCAGGTGTTTACAAAAAAGAAACAAAGCAAAATAAATAAAAGTCAGTCTAGAAAGTAAGATTCCCATTTCAGATGGATTATTTGTGCATTTCAGAGCTGGTCTCTGTGTTGGAAAAGGCTGGGTGTCGTTAGATGTTTGTTGAGACTTAGTTCCATATATCTATTTCTCATTTATTAAGTTTTAATGCTGCTAAATATGCTATAGCAGAAAAGAATGTTTTTGACAAGAAAATTCTTTTGTTAAACAATGACAGTATTTCTCTTTTGAATCCAGGGAGTTCAAAAATGTTAAACATCAGATAACACAGCTTTTTCCTAATTTCAATGAGCTTCACATCATGAAGGAGACTATAATAGCAAATAAACACATCACTAGATCTCAATTTACTTACAAAAGATCCCAGCTGCCACCCAAGGCCAAATTGGGTGGAGACAGTTTGGTTTACAGGACTGGATCTCTGGCTATTGAAAAAGCATTTATAGGCATTATTAACAAGAAGAATCAGCCCAGTGAATAGTACAATTATGATCTATGGTTCAGACGTTCAAGTGCAAGTGGTAATGTAGCAGCTACTCTGTGGGGGTAGTGTTGAAAATAATGACATTTAGCCTATCATAGCAATTGTTCTTGTAAAAGGCAGGAACTGCTGTAATGAATAATGAAATCCAGCATCAAATTTACATTCTGTTCCTAGAAATCAGGAAACTGAACACAGTCTTATAATATGAACCCATCTATGGAGGGGGATCACTAAATTTAAAAGTGTTTAAGAAACTTCATTAAAGAGGAAAAATCCTAGCAAACTTCCATTTCTCCTGTGAATTTCTACACATTGTTCTTGCCAAGTTCACTAAGAAGAATTTTAATGATTATTCAAAGCATAACATGAAGGACAGCAGTTAATCTGATTACAGTAATGACATTTCTAATGTATTTATTTGGAGTAGCGATTGCTGAATTGTACTGTTATTAGCAAGCTGCCCTGTTTACTGGAATGCTGATACATATTTAAAAATCTGTCTTTGAATAATGCAAGCTGAGCATGTGGACAATGGAAGGGGGGTCTTTTGCTTTCTTATCCTCCTTCATGTATTATCTGATCTGCTCGCCTAGATTTGGAACAGGTCCAGGGCTTTGTATTGTGATGCCTCTGCTCTCCCTCACCCCTTCTGCGTTTGGCCTCTGCAGGTTTGATGTCTGATACACTCATGATACCTTGGAGGAATGCAGCTGAGAATTCATTGTCCCTGAGCTGTTTAAGCATCCCTATGAACTCTCCTTTCTTTCTCTAGTTAGGAACTATTTCTCATGCTTGATTAGCTGATTCACCAACCTTAAAATTATTGCATTTGTAATTTGTGAGTAGGATCAATCACTTTTAGCTCGTGGCACTGCTGGCTGCTTGTGAGACAAGCTAGAACAAAAACCCTCTTAACCTGAGGATTTTTTTCCAAAATTGTGCTCTTTGATGAAGAAAGGTGAGAGAGTATTCGTGTCAAATCCCCATCTCTGCTCCATTCCTTCCTAACATTTTGAATTGTCTTAGTTCCTTTCATTCTGCATCTCTAGAGCCTTCATGGGAACCTGAAAATTTTAATTATCAAAATGTAAGAATAGAATCAATTTGTTTTTTTAAATGAGAGAGGTGGAGATCCAAAAAGACAAATCACTATGGTCCGACTGTTTGTGTCCTCTTGAAACACACATGTTGAAACCTAATGTGATAGTATTAGGAAGGGGTTCTGGGGGTGAGCAGGTCCTCATGACGGGATCAGTGCCAGCTAAGGAGCACAGGCTTGGAGAGCTGCCTTGCTCCCCACCTCCACATGAGAGCACAGCCAGGAGGCATCACCTAAGAATCAGAAAGCTGACCTCCACTAGACACTGTGTCTGCAGACCCCTTGGTCTTGGACTTCCCATCCTCCAGAACTGTGAGAAATAAACTGTTATTTTAGCCACCAGGGCTATAGTAGCCCTATACTGTTATGGCAGCTGAATGGACAAAGGCAGATGCATGATCTAAATCCCTGGGTGTTGGCAGCTTCTCCTGTGTGGAGGATTTTTGTTTATATCCCCAGAGCAGGTGAACTTGAGGATGTGAACAGACGTGTAGCTAAACCATCCCTTCTGAGTGATTGAATTGAGGCGACAATAGTTCTGTCAAGTTGTTGACAGCTATTAAGCACCAGCTACACACCAGGCTGTGGACACCAGGATGACAAGGACAGATGAGGTCTACCCATGTTCCACATAGCTTTTTAGACTGACACAGACTCTTCTTAGTGAAGTTTTTAATCTGGAGGATTCAGAGGTCAATGACTATCTGGAATTGCATAAATTTGCTTCTGAGTGTGGGATGATATTGTCTAATAAGCAATGTACTGACCATATCAATGGTGATCAAAATGCTTTCAGTCTGAAGGAGATAAAAGGAACTAGCCTTGGCCTTAGAGGTAGGTAACAAAACCAGTGAATAGGTGGGTGTGGAGTGGGTGGCCTGGCAGGCTCCATGCAGATAAGCTGGGGAGGCAGTGAGGTAGCAGGGCCCAGGCCAATGCTCCTTCTAGCTACAAAAACGATCCAGGGCCTTGACACCTATAGCTCAGCAGCTAGGGTGCCAGCCACATACACCAGAGATGGGGGGTTTGAACCTGACCCAGGGCCTGCTAAACAACAATGAAAACTACAACAACAACAACAAAAAATAGCCAGGTGTTGTGGGTGCTGATAGTCTCAGCTACTCGGGAGGCTGAGGCAAGAGAATCACTTAAGCCCAAGAGTTCGAGGTTGCTATGAACTGTGATGCCACAGCACTCTGCCAAGGGCAAAATAGTGAGATCCTGTCTCAAAAAAAAAGACCCAGACCAGGAACTGGCTTTCCAATGATCACTAATTAAATGGGGGAGGGGGAACAATTAATGAGCTTTTCTGTGTAAAATCATGCAGACAAAGGCATTGTTTGGCTAGCGTCAGGCAGCTGAGTTAAACAAAGGATCACACCAACAATTTCTAGAATCAATTAAATGTTACTAGAATAACCTGATTAGTCATAATTATATCATTTGGTAAGAAATTTTATTGTAAGATATGTGTTATAAAGTGTATTTTATATGTTATATAAGATATAATTTAATTATATAACATGTATTTTAAGATATATATAAGAAATAAAGAGGACATATCTTAATTTATGTATTAATCTATATTGCATTGTCAATTCTTAAATCTCTTAATCCTTTTGAATGTTATCCTCTGTCTATACAAGGATTTTTCAGGAACATATAACCATGGCTTCCATTAAGTTTTCAAGTGGTTCTAATATTGGCAGGGTCTAATGGTAGGTACAGACAGAGTCCTCCATACCATATGCCTGGATATTTAAAATTTATTGGTCAAGTTTTAATAAAATATATTTTATCCTTCTATTTTGAAAAATATTCCTTTGTAAAAGAACCTGAAAGGCCGAGTTTGCAATTAGGATTCTAGGCTTTCTCTGAGTTCCCTGCTGTCATAGGGTGACATGGGGCGTGCTTGTCCCTAGTCTCAGCACTGGGACACATTTCCTTCTCATTCCACCTCCAGCTTCTGCCTTCACCTCGAAACACCTAGTCACTGAGTCTCATCCATACACACCTGCAAACAGTTGTCCCTTGGTGACCACTCAGGTCTGGGGTTGTGTAATCATAGCCCAGATTTCATCCCTTCAGGAGGACAGAGCTGCGCAGTGGAGCTACGAAGACCCTGGACATAGGTTCAGGGCTGCATGATACTGAATCCAGGTGAGAAGTGTCTGGGTGGCCCCATCCTCAGGACACTATGATTTGATTCCCAGAGGCTGCTCGCCAACAATGACAGTGTACCTGCCATGGCGTATGTGTCATCATTCAGGCTTATTCCTAGGATATGTGGGGCTCTTTAATGGGTGGCATTGGCACAAAGACTCCGCAGTGGACTGGTCGCCATTCCCTGAGAGCGCCTCTTATCTCCCTTCTCCCTCCCAGCATCTGGTTTGTGTCTTGATCTGGTCTGCAGCCTTCTCCTCTCACCTTGTCTGGCTCCGTTCTTTACCCTTCACAGGTGCTTCCCCTACAAATCTAACCTCATCTTGTTACCCGCATCTTAGGGGACCTGAACTAACACAGACCATAATTATTGTGAATCTAAGTTCCTGGATTTTCCAACATGGCTTAAACCTTGTCATATTACCCATTTTTATTCATCTGTAGGAATCTTATCCAGCCCCTATTTTGAAATAATTATAGAGTAACAGGCAATTGCAAAACAGTTGAGAGTCCCATGTACCCTTCCCACCACTTCCCCTGGTGATGACTTCTTATACAGCTTTAGCACAGTATCAGTCCATGAATCTTAAAACCAACAGCACACTGTGACTGCCAGTTTTATTTCTAGCTCAAACAGACCCTTCTTGCCTGAACTCTAAATGCCTCTGTTCCCACCTACTTAGCATTTCCACCTGGGTGTCTAACACTCACTTCAAATTGAACATGTTAGAAATGGAAGCCTTGGCAAATGGCACTGTTGCCCACTAAGTTGCTACCAAGTTGACCACCTGCCCCCATGGGGATGTGACTTCTCTGAGAGCAGGAACTTGGTCTGTTTTGTTCACTGTGGAATTTCCAGCACCTAGTATAATACTTCGTTGGGAACAGGTGTCAACAAATAATTTTTAAACAAATGATTTTGGTAGAGTGAGTGTGGTGGTGTTATGGTCATAGGTGATGCCAAGCATTAGGATTTGGTTTTCTGATTCATGGTCTGCGTACTCACATGATGAATGTCTAGAAAGGGATGCAGTGTGTCCCATAAATTAATGAGAAATACATTGACTGCATTAAGGAAGCGTCAACTGAAAGGGACAGACAAAGCTCAAACCCCCTCCCTCCCTTCCTTCTTCCTTCCATCTCTTGGTTGCCTGGGGTCATTTTCAAGTAGTCCCTGAGAAGTGTGCACAAAAGTTGTTCTTATCCCCACATATTTGATTGACAATCTCTGTCTTTGACTTCCCGTATGAAAGAATATGAGTCCTCCTGCTTCCGACTAACAGGCTTTATTCTCCATCACCCTCCTTCGGTCCTTCCCACCTTCGGGTCATTTTGCCTCACTTCCTGCAGGGGGCACTGCAGTGCAGAGGCCAGGTTGGCACCCGCCTGTTCACAGGGTCTGAGTGTGCTCTTCTTCTGATGGCTCACACCTGTGACTCTTCTTTGGAGAGCACCCATCAGGCTACCTGGACCACTTTTTCCCCAGAGAACTAGAAATGCCTGGGTGTTTACAGGCCCTGGGCCAGCCCCCTGCTGGTGATTGAAAGGTGGGGTGCATGGCAGGTCCGCCCCTTCCCTTGGAGTGCCACAAGCTCTGAGGCACAGCTCACCCTCCTGGGATCCCTGTGGAGCGGGCTGTAGCCACTCTCAGCGAGTCTTTGCTTGGGATGGCCCCTTGCTTTCCTCCCTCACTTTCCTGCTGCTCTCACGCCTTGCTGATCTCTCGTGGGGGAGAGATTCACGTGCACACGAACCCTGGTCTTCGAGGCTCCTACTGGGACCCTTCCTCAGGGAGGTTTTTCCTGACCCCTGCTCACTCCACGTAACCTCAGCTTCCATTATCTTATCCTCTCACAGACATTTTCTTTTCCTTCACAGAAGTTACCTATTCTATGATGAATCAACTGCCCCCTGCAGTTGAATATAGATCTCTTAAGTGTACATTCTGGGTCTGTTTTTAATCAACATATTATCCTTGGAGCCTTGCACAAGAGCTGGCAAATGATTTTTGGATGACCAAATAGATGATGGAGATGGGACACATTTCTGGCCAGGGACCCTGGCCCTCTGCTGCTTTCCTTTGCAGGCTCCTGGAGACACCAGGTACTTGGAGTTGTCTGTGTCATTGCCAGTAAGCATTGTCCCAGTGGCATGCTGGGCATCCTCCCCCAGATTGTGACCTGGAAAGTGCCTCTCAGTTACTGGGCACCTTAGGAGGGGGAGATGGGCTGGATGTGTCAAGAGAGGGAGGCTGGGATTGGATGACCCAGAGAGGCTATCCCTCTGCAGCCTGCTGATGACCATTGCCCATCAGAGTGCAATCACCTGATCAGGAACTATTGAGATGGCTTGAGGCTATTCATGTGTGATGCCCAATCAGAGCTTGGGCCCTGTGCCCCTGTGAAGACAGTCAGAAGGGGCTCTCTGGAGGGAAGTAACAAGGTAGAGATGAGGACAAAATGGGGAGGACGAGCAGCAAGGTGTGAGGAAACACGTAAGCAGGGGTGGCAGCCACAAACCCAGTCCTGGCTCCTCGGGAAGTGGGCCAAGATAGCGCTAAGACTATCCCAAGGGAGAATGGCAAAGTTCTAGGCAAAATATGGGCATTAGTCAGTCTTACTGACTAATGTGAGACTGGGTTCAGGGTTCAGAGATTGCAGAGCTCTGGGTAAGAGCAAAGCCTAGTGGTGTGCAAACTGTATCAGTCCTAGGAAGAGTGGATGGGCCAAGAGAACAAGGTTCCAGATTGAAAGCTGGGGGCTTTCCCAGAGAAAGGATGGTCCGAAGGACAGACCGAATCAAGAAGCACTGTCTGGTGCCAAGTCCTGGTGATGACCAACAGATGCAGCCCAGTACAGGCAAAGACAGCTATCCAATATGGGGTAACAGGCTGAAATTAAGACCACTGCATTAACCAGCCTATATAGGGGAGCTGCAGGTCCTAGAGGGACCTTCAGAGCACCTGCAGGTGTACCAGGAACTATTCAGAGTAAGCCCACAGAAGCATAGCAGTTCAAGATCGAGTCTTCCTCAGGGAGTTTCTTGAGGGTTGGAGGTGCTCCCAGGACCACCAGAGACCTGCATTGCTCTTCAAGTATCAGAAGCTCCATCACAGTATGGATTTCCAGACCTCAAGGCAAGGATATGGGTGCAAGAGAAATGCAAAAAACACTGGGAGAAATGGGGAAGTAAAATATGGAAGTGGTGGCAGCCAACAGTACATTATTAAGCCAGCTACCACTGTGGGCAGCCGGAGCTGAATGTGGGGGGAGGGGGATTGAGAAACAATGTAAAACACACACCTCAGAATTACCCAACTCTAGAAGGGAAGGAGCTGGAGTATTGATACACCCACTAACAGTCTCTACTTGAGAATTATTTCTTTCAGGGAATGGGAGTATTTATTCCCTTGTGTTTCTATCTATGAACTTGGACATATAGGTGCAAGTCAGCCAGGGCATAGTGAAATAGTTAGGTCTGAGGTGCGTCAGTTAGCTTCTGCTGCGTAACAAACCACAGCACAACTACTGGCATATGACAATAATCGTCTATTTCGTTACAGTTTTGTGGGTCAGCTGTCAGGTCTGCTGCTGTCTGAATGACCCAGCATGGCCTCACTTGCACATCTAATGTGAACACGCTGATTGTTGGGAAAATGGAGGTGGATTGACGAGCTGGTCTCAGCTTCTTCACGTGTAATAGTCATAGGGTTCCAAGAACAGGAAAAACATAAGCCCCGTGTGCAAATGCATTTTGGTCATCTGCTTTGCTTTGCCCTTGCTGCTGTCCCACCTACCAAAGCAAGATACGTGGCCGACACAGGTTGATGTATGTTGCCAGATAAAATACACACGTCCAGTGAAACTGAATTTCAGATAAACAAAGAATAATTTTTTAGTGTTAGTATGTCCCATTGAGAGAAGTCATGTTAGCCGGGGTTCTCCAGAGAAACAGAGCCAGCAGGATATACAGAGATCCGTACAAGAGGAAATGGATCACAGGAGGTGGCAAATGTGGTTATGACTACGGAAGCTGAGATGTCCCACAATCTACTGTCTGCAGGCTGGAGAGCCAGGAAAGCTGTGGTTTAACTCAGTTCAAATTAAAAGGCCTAAGAATTAGGAGTTGGGGGTATTAATGGTTCCTGTTCCAATCTGAGTCCAAAAGCCTGAGAACAAGGAGCTCCAGAATCCAAAGGCAGAAGAAGATAGGTGGTTCTGCTCAGACAGAGAGAATCATCCTTTCTCTGCCTTTTTGCCCTAATCAGGCCTCCAGGACTGTCCGGTGTTTCCCACACTGGGGAGGGCCACGGCTTTACTTGGTTCACCAACTCAAATGCTGATCTTTTCCAGAAACTCCCTCCTAGACACACCCAGAAGTAATTTCATATCTGCTCTCTGGGCACCCAGAAGCCCAACCAAGATGCCACATAAAATTACCCCTCACACCCGTCTTCACTGGCCAACTTCCTACCCCGTTCTTCTTGCCCTCAGAGAGAGAATGAGATTTTTTTCTTCTTAGTATTTATCCTGATCGATAATTAAATATTCATGTATTTGCTTACTAGTCTATTTTTGTCTTCTCTTCCAAGTTGTAAGTCCCAAAAGGCAGGGTGCATCTGCATTGAACCCAGCACCAAGTGTGAGGCCTGACATTCCATCAGCACATACTGAATAATGAGTGAACAGACTAAAGAGAGAGCAAGAGAAATCAGGAATGCGTGTGTAGTCGGCCCACATCCGAGCTGGCGGCTCAGCTCTTCCTCGGAACCTCCATGCTTTTGTCCAACTCATAGAAGCCTTGTTTAGAGATATAAATACCCTTCCATGTCAAGGCGACACCACGCAGACTCAAGCCTCCCTCTTATGGTTTATTAAAAGGCTGGTTGAACCCTTCCAATGTATTTAATTCCTCATTACTTAACTTGTTCTTTATTTCCTCCATATGCATTGTGTGAGTTTGTGTATGTATCTTTATATAAATTCTTATTATTCAGGTTCATAAAATATCCTTTATGAGAGGAACTATCCATGGCTGACCCAGATGCACACGAGAAAATGTTTCACTTCTTGAGAAGAGCCTTCTGTGCATCCTGCCACCTCCTACCACGTGCTCTCCCCGGGGGACCTAATGGTTCTAAAAATTGGAACAGCTGCTTAGCTCATAATTTATTGACCTACTGTGTGCATAACAAATGGGACTTAAATATAACCAGCTGGGGCTATTTTTGTCAAAGCCAGATTAATGTAAGCTCCTGGGATGTTGTTTGGATACAATAGTGTGTGGTTAGGTATCTATCTGTCTGTCTGTCTCTCTCTCTGTATGTGAAAAAGGACAGGGAGGAACATGAAGAGAAATTCAAGCAAGGGGATTTAATATTCTTTATTAATAACAGAGAAAACATATTTTCTTCTTTAGCAAAGCCAGGCTGGTTTATCTGACACGCCTCTAAAGAAATGATGCAGTTTATATTAAACCCAAATGCAAGGTCAAAAAAGCCTGAACCCAGAAAAGACCATGTTTATAAAAGAAACAGTTTTCAGAGACTGCACAGAAGGATTGCCTTTAGCTCTGTTGTAAAACTGCTAAGTGCAGACTTCTTTCTATCATTTTTGAATAGATAGTAAGTGGTTTTAACTAAATCATTATTAATCTCAAAAGATTAATGTTTTAGAGTATGGGATGATGAGATGATAGGATGATGTTTTTTCCACAGCTGTACTGAAATTTGTTTTTTTTTAGAGACAGCATCTCACTTTGTTACCCTCGGTAGAGTGCCATGGCGTCACAGCTTATAGCAACCTCCAGCTCTTGAGCTTAGGCAATTCTCTTGCTTCAGCCTCCTGAGTAGCTGGGACTACAGATGCCTGCCACAATGCCTGGCTATTTTTTTTTATTGCATTTTGGCCAGGGCCGGGTTCGAACCTGCCACTTTTGGTACATGGTACCGGCACCCTACCCACTGAGCCACAGATGCTGCCTGTGTCTACTGAAATCTATAAATAAGTCGTAAGAGGTTACAAACTTTGGTAGAAGGCTATGAGACCCCTTAGAAATGTAATGAAAGGTATGAATCTTCTCCCCAGAAGAAAAATCACATCCATAATTTGCATACAATTGCTGACACTTCATTGACCATCTGAAAGCCATCCATGAATCCTAGGTACTCTTTCCCTAAAAGAAATGTAACCTGTAATTGTGATTTAAAGGGAATCATGGAGTTCTAATTCTTTAAAGAATCTTTGCAATAACTTCCATTTTCTAGGGGTGGGCAGAGGCCTGGAGAGGGTGTGACTTGCCCAAGTCTGATAGCGAATTTGTTGCAGAGTTTGGGGTTTGCATGCGGTTTTAAAGGCTCCTCTGTAGAAGCAGACCCTGCAATGATTGGTGCACAGCGATTTCTCAAGGAGATGCTCTCAGGGGAGATGGCTGGACAGTGAAAGAAGGAGAATGAAGAAAGGAGGACGTGAGGGGCGAGCGCGCCCCTTTTGGGCTAGACCTGCCAAGGGTGGGCCCACAGGACCAATAGGTCAGGCTTGAATGTACCCTTTTCAGTCCCTGGTGCAGAGAGAGGGGGAAACATCCTCCTGGTAACTAGCCCGAGGACAGCCCTCCAAACAAAGCTGCAGCTGCTGGCTGCGGGTGACTCACAGGATGGCAGAAGGGAACCCTGAAGGGAGTGGTGTGGCAGGCCACTCCTGGGACAGAACCCAGATTTCTTTCTTTCTTTTACACTCTGCCTCTGTGTGAGGCACTGGTTAGAGTGCAGTGGCCCAACTACAGCTCGCTGCAACCCTGAACTCCTAAGCTCAGCAATCTGCTTGCCTCATCCTCTCTAGTAGCTGGGCCTACAGGTGTGTGCCACCATGCCTGGCTATTTGTCTTAATTTTTGAAGAGACAAGAATGTAATTGTGTTGCCCAGGCAGGTCTCAAACCCTTGCCCGGGCCTCCCAAAGTGCTGGTATTACAGGTGTGAGCCGCTGCGCCCAGTCCAACCCAAGCTTTGTTGGTCTCGTGCTGCTACCCCAGAAAGAGACACACGTGCACTTTTTGGTAAGTGACTCCATGTGCTCTCTCCCACAGCTGAAGAAGGATCAGCATGGTGAGGAGTCCCAGACCTCTAAGTGTTCAGTTCTTCACACAGCAGCATGGGGACCAGAACAGAGAGCAGCCATGTGGCTCTTCATCCTGGAGACTCCATTATGCCTGATGTCCTGGGGATTCCATTCTGCCTCACTTTGTGAAGTCTCCATAAACTCTGCCCCAAATAGCACACACGACCCGACCGTACATACCAAATCCGACAATTAAGTTTCGAACTCATCCTGGAAAAAGTGCTGCATCCCTCCTTGCTGAGTACCACTATGGTCACCTCTGAAGTACTTGAAGCTATGCACCAAATGCACCCACACCAGGGCCCAGTCCACCCTTCAAAGCAATCTTGGAACTCTTGTTCTGGAATGGCCATCAGAGCTGTTGTCATATGAGGTAGGACAATTAAGTTCATAAACTCATCCTAGAAAAAGGGCTACAGTCTTCATTGCTGAAGATGAAGGGCTACATTCTTCATTGCTGACCATTGCTGATGGTCACCTTCCCAGTATGATTATCAGGTGACTGTAGTGATATGTGGCATTTTTTCTAGTATGAGTTCTCAACTTAATTGTCCAACCTCACATGCCTTTTACAAAGATAAAAAAATTTGCTTTGTTTTTGCAGATGATACTATTTTGTGGGGCCCAAATCCCCCCTTTTATGCCTGGGCCACCTATCTTCAGAAGAGACATGTACACAAATGCTCCTTAGTCTAGAAAAGTCTCCCCTAAGCCAACATAAATGAGTTTCCTTTTAACTGTGAAACAAAATCTCAAAGACTAAAGCCACGACATTGATGCCCCTGCTCTGAGTTTAAAAACTAAGAAAAACAGAAATCAACGACCTGGTAGGAACAAGCAACAGCAATGAAGAAGCACTTGAGACACTGGATATACTTGGGCCAATGGCCAGACCACGCACAAAAATGAAACTGGGACCCACGATCTGAACTAAACAGTCCAGGAAGCCAAACTCTGCAGCAGTTCTCCCCAAACAGTCAGGACTTAATCAATAACTGATCTTTCCTAAATTGGGTCCCCATTTCCAACTCAGGACTAACCAAAAAAAGCTAAATCTGCTCCCCTAACTGATTGCACAGAATGCCTTGTTGCTAGTTAGTCAGCTGGTTCTTACCTCCTGCCAGCAGCCTCCAGTCAAGGCAACCTGAGCTGAAGCTGTCTCTTCCAACATCAAGTTCCCTACCTGCCTCTAAGTCCCTGCAAATGCAAGTGAGAGTGGCCAGCTCTCTGGCTATGGCAAGCTTGTCCTAAATGGCCCTTCCTTGTCCTTATTTGAGTCATCTACGTTTATGAGAAAATATAAGTAGACATAAAAATGAGGGGGGAAAGCTGAACTGTAACTTTTTTTTTTTTTTTTTCAGTTTTTGGCCGGGGCTGGGTGTGAACCTGCCAGCTCTGGCATATGGGGCCAGCGCCCTAATCCTTTGAGCCACAGGCGCCACCCTGTAACTATATTTAAAAGAAATATACATTAAATCAGCAATGAAAAACACGTTTGCCTGATTCAGAAGACAGTTTGAAGGTATTAAACAAAAGGGGAAAATGTGCATGCTCTTAAACCTAGGAATTCCAGTTCTAGCAAATGTTTTTGCAGAATTTGTCTCATACATGAACAAAGGTAATGTACAAGGATGTTCACTCACTGTCTAATGATCTGTACAGACTAAATGTCCACACGGGGAACGGATCAAATATGGGCCATCCATGCAGTGGAATTCTGTGAGACTTCCCAAAGAATAAGACGCTCAGGTAGGTGCTAAGGAGAGGGCTCAACGATACACAGGTGCCATTCTGTCAGCCCACGTGGGTGCTCAGCACATCTCTCTGGCTGCCTTACAATGCTGACAGTAGTTCATCCCAGAATGGGGCTGGAGAATGGGATGGAGCTTTCACTTTCTATATGTCTTCATTGTTCGTGTTTTTTATGATGATCTTGTATGACCTTGGTAATGAAAAAATTAAAATAAAAAGAGTGAGTTGGGAAATGTGGTTCACACGAAATGTGGTCTCCTGAGAATGTTATTCACTCTATCAACTATTTTGTCACTTCTCCTCGAATTGTGGCTCAGTTATGCAGAATGAGGCCTGGGCATTGACAATAGCTTTGATTCCTGGAACAATAGCTGAGATAATTAGGGCACTTCACTGGCAGGGCCCAGCCACGCCTTGTCAGAGACAAGACGAACAGAACACTGGTGCAGGTGTTGGAACAATTGAGTCTCATGGAACTGCCATTGTCCAGGAATGAGGTCATGGAGGCTCGTGAATTTTCCAAAATAATAGAAGCTTATCATCCCTTTAAAGAGCCAATTAAAAAAAAAATTTAACCATTGAAGGAAACCTAATGGATTTCACAGCTAATGCCTTCTTAAAGAGAGTACAGTAGTCACAGCAGAACCCATTCCTCATTAGGGGTCAGAGCTATAATTCTGGAGTTCTGACCTCTGACTCATTTCAGGCCTGCATCGGGGAGTTCTGAAGGGGGTGGGGAAGCCTGCGCCTTGCTTTCACTTTCTGCGGTGGTTTGGGATTCATTTCTGATATGATGTCACTGCTGCTTCTCACCCCATCCACCCACCTTTAAAGGTAGTTGCCTATTGGATCTGACCCTGGCTGAGGGGGCTCTGAGCGATTGTTCATATCTTGGTCATCTGATGCACTAGGGGGGCCAGAGTAAAGATTTAGGTGAGCTGAGGAAGCTCAGGGGAGGGTGCTGGGAAGGAGGATGGAAAGACCAGGTGCAGGCAGCACGAACATGCAATCTGACTAGGGTATTTATGAGTTTAAACCATATGTTCTAAATCCCCTTTAAAACACAAAGTTTTCTTTGGAGAAGAGGGAAACTAAGATGGAGTGTGAAGTAAAACTGTGCTGCGTCATAAGCAGAAACAGGAATAGGTGAGATGGGCCATGCTGAGAAGGTGACCCGGGATGCCGGCTGGGAGGAGGTATCTCAGCAGCACAGGGTTAACCTCCACCATCACACCTGTAAATCTTTCCCCCTCCCCCAGGCAGCATACAGGTTTCCTTGCTGCACTAGGTAATTCCAGGGTCTGGGGGCAGCAGCCCATGGTAAGGGCAGGACAAAACCAGAGGCCACCAGTTCTCAGTATTTCCTTGTGTCTGTCATGACTTCTCTTTGAACTTCAACTTCCCTATTGATAAAATGGGGGCTAATAGTGCATAGACTCTCCTTATATTAAAGGCAAGCACTTAAGAGGTCTCCAGAACAGATTGCACCCTATCATCACTAATTAGGATGAGCATATCATCTTTCCTGACATGAGACAATAACTGAGACTTCAAAATCTGGAGTGTGGAGGGAGGGGCAAGATGGCCGACTGAAAGCAGCTTCCAACAGAGGCTCCTGTACAAAAGGAAAGATAACCTTCAGAAACTGCCCAATTGAGCTGAAGACTGAGAGCCCAGCCGAGAGAGAGAGAAGTGATAGCTGCAGGTCACCTCTGAGGCAAGCTGTGATGTCCAGAAACCAAGCTTCAGGCAGAAAAACTGAACTAAAGTTTCTGCCATTCCGAACTTTCAGGACACCCTTCCCCCCTTGCCTGACATGACAGAAGCCTGACCTCTGCTGAAACTGAGGGAGGAGGACTTGAGCAGCGTCCACTCTACCTCTGTGCCGGATCAGGAGGCCAACCAGGTAAGAGACTTGGGGCCCCAACAAGCCCCAGCTAGCCCCCAGACCAGGGACGCTGCTGGGACCCCCATGCGGCTCCAATTGGTGCCCCACTGGGGATCAGCCTGCTGCCTGCAGCGGCCAGGAACTCTGCCAGGATCACCGCCAGGCCTTGGCCCATGCCACCAGCGGCCAGGAACTCCTGCAGGAATTCCACGCCCCCTGATTTGCACCCACCAGGCCTTAGCCTGCCACCAGCAGCGGCCAGGAAGTCCGCAGGGACTCTCCTTTGTGCCCTGCCAAGCCTCAGCCTGCCGCCCACCGAGACCCCTGACCATCCGTGCCCCAGGCTCGCCACTCACAGCAGCCAGGAACTCCACACCACCGGGACCCCCATGTAGCCCTGATTGGCACCTGCTGGGCCTTGACCTGCTGCTAGCAGCAGCCAGGAAGGCCACTGGGACTCCCTCCCAGGGCGATCTGTGCCTTGCCTGGCCTCAGCCTGCCGCCCACCAGGACCCCTGCGTGGCTCTGATCCAGGCCCTCAGCCCTCTGCACCAGCCAGGGACTCTGCCGGGCCTTGGCCTGCTGTGACCCCCGCGCTGGGCCTTCGCCTGCCACCCACACCAGCCAGGGGTTCCACCAGGAACCTGCCAGGCCTCTGCCTGCCTGCCCAGGCCAGGAACTCTGGCAGCCACACAACCTGCCTCCTCCCCTACCCTCTCTGCCTCTGCACCAGCCCTGCCAATATGGTCAGGAACCTAGGAGGCTGCGCAACCTGAGCCCTCCCTCCAGAGCCCTCCTCCCATCCAGACACTGCTGGAGGCACAGGCTTCCTTTGCAAAGGCCACCGGGTACCCCATCCCATGCCCTGCTGCTTGATCCAGGTGTGCCACACTCTGTAGCTGCTCCCGCACCCAGAATTCCCTGGGTGGGGCAGTCCCAGAGGAGCTACACAGGGTCACTCCCTACAAAGATCCAGTAACAACAGAGTGATCCTGCCGGGTCTGATCTGGGAGAGACACCTCCTCAACTCTGAGGACAGTCATAGGCAACAGTGAAAAATAATCATGAGGTGGAATCAACAGAAAACCTCTGGCAATATGACTAACCAGAGTAGATCAACTCCCCCAAGGAACAACAAGGTAGATGGAGCACAAGATCCCTTGCATAAGCAAATGGCTGAGATGTCAGAAGTTGAATTCAGAGTCTGGGTAGCACATAAGATCAGCACAGTGGAGGAAAAGATGGAATTAGAATTTCAAGCAGTAATCCAAAAGATGACCCAAAAGATGTCTCAAGAACTGAACGAATTTGAAGACAAAATGACCAAAGATTTTGACACATTGAGACAATAAGTTGCAGCCCTCAAAGATCTGAAAAATACTGTGGAATCCCTCAGTAACAGAATGGAGCATGCAGAAGAAAGGATTTCTGAC
>CAUYON010159095.1:0-16003 GCA_963573935.1 Arctocebus calabarensis | reverse complement strand
TTACTTTATATTTTATAACTTTATGTAGCACTTTTTTTTGAGACAGAGTCTCACTGTGCTGCCCTCAGTAGAGTGCTGTGGTGTCACAGCTCACAGCAACCTCCAACTCTTGGGCTTAAGCAATTCTCTTGCCTCAGCCTCATGAGTAGCTGGGACTACAGGTGCCTACAACGCCTGGCTATTTTTTTGTTGTTCGAACCTGCCACCCTCGGTATATGGGTTTGGGGCTGGCGCTCTACCCACTGAGCCACAGGCACTGCCCTCAGCTTTTTTTTTTTTTAGAGACAGAGTCTCACTTTGTTGCTCTCAGTAGAGTTCTGTAGTGTCACATTTCATAGCAACCTCTAGCTCTTGGGCTTAGGCGATTCTCTTGCCTCAGCCTCCTGATGAGCTGGGACTACAGGCGCCCACCACAATGCCTGGTTATTTTTTTGTTGCATTTTGGCTAGCGCTGGGTTTGACCCTCCGTTTATGGGTCTGGCACCCTACTCACTGAGCCAGAGGTGCCACCCAAGATTTGTGGATTTGTTTTTGTTGCAATTTGGCCAGGGCTGGGTTTGAACCCCTCCACCCTTGGTATATGGGACTGGCGCCCTACTCACTGAGCCACAGACAGCACCCCTTCAGTCATCTTTTTAATTAAGCTTCTGGTAGTCATGAAATCAAGATGCAATATTCAGTTTTGTTCAGCCCCCGACACTATATCCTAAAATGGGCAAAGACGCGACCTAAATCCGATGATGCTCCATTAAGTCATTTTGTTGAACACAAATATTCTCATCTACCTTTCAGGGGGCAGCTTCAACCATCTGAACCCCTGGGAGGTCTGATTGGTTCAAAAATCCAAGATTTTCCACAGCTGACAGATTAGCCTAAATTCCATACAATCAGCACACCACTACCAGCAAGAATAAATCCCCAGGAGCCCTATTGAAACCTTTTCTCAGTGGAAACTAACTTATCTTCATGTATTTTGAGGATTGTACTAATTTTGATTTGGCCTGTGATTATGGGAGGCTTTATGGGAGCATTCAGAGAAAGCTATTCAAAAGATAGGAATGAGCCAGGCCAAGTAGCAAGCCAGATTCAAACCAGAAAGGAGGCAGGACAAAGTCTGCAAATTCTCCCAACATAGGCCCTAGGGAAGGAGAGGGGTGCATGGAGAAGAAGGCCACATAATGGGCGTTTGAGCAGAGGAGAATTAAATGTAGTCATCTGTAAGTCTGCATAGCTCCTGGGCAAGGTCCCGCAGCCAACCTACTTTTTTCTGTCTTTTGATAGCATCGTGTAAGGGGGCATAACGGCATTAAGTGGAAAGGGACCTTACTGTATTTAACCCAATGACATCATACAAGCCATTGCTTGTACCCACGTAGGGAGTCTCCAGGCCTTGGGTACACTATGCCTAGAGGCACAATATGCATATGCCTTGCAGGCATCACTGGGATGAGTTTTCTATAGTTGATTGCTATGAGGTTATTAACTGGCAAGGTCAAGGTACTGTTTCCAGCAGCGTAGAAAAACAAGTCGCAGTGATGTCTAGAATATCAAGGATAGCTTTCCTCTTCTTCATTGGGGTTTCTGTGAGACTCTCATTGGGAACCCAGAGAGGTACTGGCATTAGTGGAACTGCTTCCTGATTTGGGGACATTAGCTCACATACTGAACAAGTGCTTTGGTTTCTTGCTAAAGTCATCCACAGAGAATGGTCTTTCTACAACAGCGGTTCTCAACCTGTGGGTCCCACAGGAACTATATTTAAGGGCCGCGGCATTAGGAAGATTGAGAACCACTGTTCTACAAGGAAAGGAAGAAATTAAGACAGCAGGAAATAGGGGAAAAGGGAAGAAGATAAGGCTTTCATGATGGCAGAGAAGTCTTGATCTATAACCTTGGGAAAGCCATCGGTGTCTGCTTCTAGGGACAAATTTCCCTGGTCAGCCTTGCCTTAAGGTCTCCAACAGGTATACAGTCCCTGGGATCTGAAAGGGCCCTTTTGAATTGGGACCCCAAACTTTTGCTGCAGAGAAGAACTTGGAATCGTCCCTTCCGACAGAATTCAAATCATTTCCAAAAGATTCAATCACCAGGTACCAGATCATGAAAGGTCTGGTTGTTATCAGTTGGGTCACAAAAGGCTTCTTTTACATGGTAAAAATATTCTTTAGCATAATGCATTAAATCTTTGCACTATTGAGCCAGGTTAAAGTTTATAATGGAGATACAGGAGGTTCTATTAGTATGGTGCAGACCTGCCAGTAAATATTTCGTAAGGGACACTCTGTTTTCAGTTTTAATGAATCTGGTGACCATCAGCTGGTAATACCTTCGACTCAGGCCATCCAATCAATTCAGTTAGCTTTGTCACACCTTTGTTTTTGTAATTCTTATTTAACTATGTTACAACTTGTCTAGCAAAATGAGTACCTCACTGGCTGTTTCTCTCGGAATGCCCCATAAAGGAGGCACATTTTTAAAACACCTGTTAAAGCATCAGCCTTCCGATTTAGGGAAGCTTCTATACAACTGGAACACATATACTATAGATGGCAATGGAATGAAATCAATCTGTGAGTGTTTAAATGATCCAGTAGGTGCTGGAAATGTATCAGCATTGGTTTTTATTGCCTTATCAGAATTACGGGTTTGGCAACCAAATATTGGTTATAAACCATTTTAGCGATTTTAGAACAGTGGCCTCACCAATCTTTTTTTATAGTTTGGATCATTTTATCTCTTACATGATGAGTCATAGAGTGCAGAGTTTTGTTTGTTTTTTTGTAGAGCAGAGTTTCACTTTATTGCCCTCTGTAGAGTGCTGTGGCCTCACACAGCTCACAGCAACCTCCAACTCCTGGGCTTAGGCGATTCTCTTGCCTCAGCCTCCTGAGTAGCTGGGACTACAGGCGCCTGCCACAATGCCAGGCTATTTTTTTGTTTTGCAGTTTGGCCGAGGGCGGATTTGAACCCACCACCTTCGGTGTATGGGTCCAGCGCCCTACTCGCTGAGCCACAGGCACCGCCCAGAGTGTAGAGTTTTTAAAGGACTCAAGAAATACCAGGCAGCCATCTAGGCCCCCTTCAGTTCATGCTTAACATGGGATTTATATCCTCTCAAATATGAATTTTATTTCAATTTGGGTCCATACCACTGGTTATTAAAAAAAGTTATCAGGGTGGACACGGTGGCTCACACCAGTAATCCTAGCACTCTGAGAGGACAATGCGGGTAGATTACCTGAGGTCAGGAGTTTGAGACTACCTGAACAAGAGCAAGAGCCAGTCTCCACTAAAAATAGTAAGATCAGTTGGGCATTGTGGTGGGCACCTGTAGTCCCAGCGACTCAGGAGGCTGAGGCAAGAGGATCACTTGAGCTTAAGAGTTTGAGGTTGCTGTGAGTTCTGATGCCATAACACTTTAGCATGGACAATAGAGTGAGACTGTCTCAAAAAATCAGTCAGTCAATCAATCAATCAATCAAATAAGTTATCATAGGTGATTTCATTTTAATCGATTTTAAGAAGTTTATTCAAACTGTATGTCTTTTTTTTTTTTCTTGAGACAGAGCCTCAAGCTGTCACCCTGGATAGAGTGCTGTAGCATAACAGCTCACAGCAACCTCCAATTCCTGGGCTCAAGCAAGTCTCTTGCCTCCGCCTCCCAAGTAGCTGGGACTACTGGCGCCCGCCACAACGCCAGGCCATTTTTTGGTTGCAGCCGTCATTGTTGTTTGGCGGCCCGGGCTGGATTCGAACCCGCCAGTTCAGGTGTACATGGCTGGTGCCTTAGCCCATTGAGCCACAGGCACCGAGCCCAAACTGTATGTCTTTACAATTTAGTACTGGATGACTTAGCATCAAAACTGCCGAATCATTTCCTTGGTATTTAATTAATTCTTGTTCTGCTTGATATTGGGTTAGCAGTTTTAAGAACCAGTCCATTTATTCATTAGAATTCTAGTAATTCTTACCCTAACCAATGGCATGATTTTAAAGTTATCAGAAACCTGTACTTGTCAGAGTCCTTTCCAGGAATTTTCTTGTAGATGAAACACTTAGGGTTTTTATTGCTCAGGGAACTATCAGAGTAATGAATTCACTTCCTGGGAGTGACAACATTTAAAATGGTTGTGCTCTGATGAGAGTTCATTATCATGCAATTGACAGGCAATTTGGTTATTTCTATAGCATACAACATAATAAGTAGGATTATGACTGACTGATAGCATTGTGCCAGGACTATCACATGTCTATGAATTTCATACAATTTCTGAAACACACATTAATAGCACATCCATACAAATATAGTACTAAGAAAGTTTAGCATTACTTGTTTGACAATGCTTCCCATATTATTTAATGTATCAGATAAGCTCAATTAGTTTAATTTCTCTTTTGATAAAGAGAAGTATCCTTTTGAGATATTCGAAGGGCCCAAACTTTTGGGAAGTTTGCCAAAAATATTAGAAGTTTAAAATACTTGATCAAAATAGGATCTCAGGTCACTGTGAAAAATAGTTATGCATTTAACCAAAATAATAATTAAAAGACTTCAGAGGCAACTACAGAAAGTCACATAGGGCTAGACGACATGGTGGCTCACGCTTATAACACAGGAGGCCGAGGTGGATAGATTGCTTGAATATCTCTAAAATCCCTAATATCTCTAAAATCTTGAAATCTCTAAAAAAAGATAGCCTAGTGTTGTGGTAAGCACCTGTATTCCCAGCTACTTGGGAGGTTGAGGCCTTAGAGGTTCCCTTAAGCCCAAGAGTTTGAGGTTGCTGTGAGCTATAATGCCATGGCACTCTACTGAGGGCAACAAGTGAGACTCTGTCTCAAAAAAAAAAAAAAAAGTTACATAGTTGTCAAAAAAGTTTAGTCCTTATAATAGTAGACTAAGCTTTCTTAAATAATCAAAAACTTAATAAAGACAATGTAAGGCACAGGAAATTATCTTGGTAAAACATAGAATCTTTATTCTGTAGGCCAATTAACTAAAGATAAAGAAAAATCTTTCACAATTGCCTATTAAGACCAGACCTATAACCTAAGAAAACCTTGTTTTAATAGGAGAGGACCAAGTTCTAGTTTTGCATCAGTATAATTTTGATATTAATACTCAATTTCTTTCTGTCTTTCTTTTTTTTTTGAGACCGAGCCTTAATCTGTCGCCTTGAGTAAAGGGCAGAGTTTTCATGTAAAAATTTTAGCCATATGCCAGGTATAATAATACAAAACTCACTGATTTATTAAAAAATATCTGGATTCAAATAAGATTTCCTGACCAGATGGCTAAAGCTTTTAAATAATATTTGTTGAGAAAGACTTTTAAGCTTTCCTTTTTCCTTTGCTTTTTGTAAAGAACCTTATAAAGAGGAATTTTAGGGCAGCACCTGTGGCTCAGCGAGTAGGGTGCAAGCCCCATATACCAAAGGTGGTGGGTTCAAACCCAGCCTCGGCCGAACTGCAAAACAGAAAAATAGCTGGGCATTGTGGCGGGTGCCTGTAGTCCCAGCTACCCAGGAGGCTGAGGCAAGAGACTCGCCTAAGCCCAGGAGTTGGAGGTTGCTGTGAGCTGTGTGACACCACAGCACTCTACCGTGGGAGAGAAAGTGAGACTCTGTCTCTACAAAAAAAAAAACAGAAATTTAAAAAATTTATTTACTCCTTTAGATACCTCTGCATACCAATTAAAGAATATATCCTATTGCTTTTATGGCATTTTGATCCTTTTTTTTTCCTGATGTGTTTTACAAAGTGAACAATTTTATCTGGGTCAAAACTTCCCCACTGTGACTGCTGTAATTCTAAATTGTCCTTGGTAAGGTTAACCCTTTTCCCCCAAAATACACAGTTTCTATGCCCACAAATTTTGTACATAGAGTTAACCAGAGTCCCAGATTCCTCAGATTTGGAGGAACTCATTTTCAAAAGGAAATTTCTGAGGCTCCTAACTGAATCCAATTCAGTTAATTATTGAACCTGATTTGATCCTGGACCCAGTCCTGTCCAAGAATTACTCACAAAACACAAATTGGTGGAGTTTGGAATCCAAGAGAGAACTCACCCACAACCTGACAGGTACCTTTCTTTGTTTATTCAATGCTCCTGAGGATTGCTGGATTTTTACTTCAGATCCCACTTCTGACACCAATCTGTTAAAAAGAAACTTTTAAACAAGTTTAATTTAGCAGAATTTATTTGGAAAAAAAAAAAAATTCATGATTCAAGCAGAAGCCTGAGCCAATAAAGGTTTAGAGAGCACCACCCAGCTATGTGGGCAAGTAGTATTTTTAGACAGAAAAAGAACTGTGATATAAAGAAACAGCCTGATTGGTCACAACATGGCGTTTGCCTTATATGGGGACATTCTGAACAGTTTTCAGCCTGTGACTGGCTGAAAGCTTGGCTGTTATGATTGCCTGAGATTCATCTACTTGGTATAAGAATATACTCTTAGTTAGGCTGCAATCTGTTTACATATTAAGTTAGGTTACAGTTTGCTATGTAAGAAGGTAAATTTAGGCCAAATTTAATTTAATTTAATACTTCCGACTTGAAAGTCAGAAACAAAAACAAAAGAATCAGAAAAAAGGAAAATCAGAAGATATATGCACATGTATAACATTGATAAAAATAAAAATGGTAATCTTTTAAATTGGCAATTAAGAGGTAGATACTTATAGCCTCAGATAACAGTTGTCTCTGGGTGTATGAGATTATGGGTGGTATTTCTTATTGTTTATATTTTCTAAGCTTTCTGTAAAAAAAAAATGCTAATGCGTTTTAAGCAGGGAAAAAAAGAGATTAGTATGTTACTGGCTTGGAGGAAACAATTTCAGTAAAACATATTTATTAATGAATTAATTCCCCCATCTCTTTCCAAAAATATTCTGAAGTTATAATTATAGGCAAAGGTAAGAAAAGAGATAGTCCTGTCCAACACCAGTAGGATAAGCAATCTTGGTTTGTCCAAGACTAAGCATTTTTCCAAGACACCAGGTTTTTATTTATTTATTTATTTATTTATTGAGACAGAGCCTCACGCTATCGCCCTGGGTAGAGTGCAATGGCATCACAGCTCACAGCAACCTCCAATTCCTGGGCTCAAGCGAGTCTCCTGCCTCCACCTCCCAAGTAGCTGGGACTACAGGTGCCCGCCACAACGCCTGGCCATTTTTTGGTTGCAACCATCATGGTTGTTTGGCGGGCCCCGGGGCTGGATTTGAACCCGCCAGCTCAGATGTACATGGCTGGCGCCTTAGCCCGCTGAGCCACAGGCGCCGAGCCTATTATTATTATTTTTGATACAAACTCTCACTCTGCTGCCCAGGGTAGAATGCCATGGCATCAGCCTAGCTCATATTAACCTCTATCTCCTGGGTTTAAGCAATTCTCCTGCCTCAGGCTTCCAGGTAGCTGGGGCTACAGGTGCTCACCACAACATCTGGCTAATTTTTCTATTTTTAGTAGAGTAGCTGGGATGCTCGTGGTTAGGGGAAAGAGTGTTTGCCCCATGATCCTTTCCTTCCTCATTGCCTGTATGAGCAAGGAGGGGAAAAACATACCCGAGGCCTCTCAGAGACGTATTTCCCACAAAAACGGATAAGCCGGATAGCTTCCATGCTTGTGTCAGGGAAAGCAGCATTGCAGGCAAACTCTGACAAACACTTCACAGCATCCTGAAAGGAATCGATGGCTGCAGGAAAATGGTGCTGGAAAATAGTTGCTGGGGAAACACAAGGCGCATTTTGTATAAGACCAAAATTTAGGGATGGGAATGAAAACATACATACAGATCAGATAATTATCCTTATGAAATCTAAGAAAAGCATCTCTGGAAGACAGTATCTCTGAAAAACAGTTTTTCCTATTAAATTATTCATAAACAATTGTGTTGAGTACAGCTTGGGCTAAACTGGTTTTCTTAGCTCAAGCAATGATGTAAAGGCCCAAATAGCCATTCAATCAACAAACATTTACTGAGTGCCACTGTGTGCAAAGATGGCCCAAGGCCTTACCATTCCCACAGAGAACAAGTAACACCTTGTTACATGATCACAGGCAGTCCAAGGTAGAGGGATGCTGCACTAGCTCTGGGGTAGACTGTCTGGGTGTGAGTCTTGGCTTGACCACTTCCAAGCTGTGCAACCTCAGGCGAGTTTTTCTATTTTGCTTTTCTGTGCCTCAATTTCTTCTTTGATACAACAGAGGAAACAATAGCACAGCTGGCTTACTATTCATACAGTTACATTATTTATTTATTTATTTATTTATTTATTTATTTTCTTGAGACATAGTCTCACTTTGGTAGAGTGCCATGGCTTCATAGCTCACAGCAACCTCAAACTCTTGGGCTTTAGTGATTCTCTTGCCTCAGCCTCCCGAGTAGCTAGACCTACAACACCTGGCTATTTTCAGAGACAAGTCTTGCTGTGACTAGTCTCAAACTCATGAGCTCAGGCAATCCACTCACCTAGCATCCCAGAGTGCTAGGATTACAGGCATGATCCACTGTGCCTGGCCTAGCTACGTTCTATAAAGTTGTTGTGAACACTGAATTAGTGAATACTGAACCATTGTTCGTAGAGGAAATAGGGACTTAGGTTCATGTGAGTTTCTGGTCACAACATTTTCATCAACTAATTAAAACATAACCTTGTCTTATGTTTGTTTCTGTTTAAAGACACCTTATTTGATATATATATAGTTGATTCATTAACACTGAACTCATACCCAATAGCACAATAGCTCATGCCTGAAGGAAAATCTAACACATGTATTTTCATATCATAGTCTCTCTGCACTTACAAATACTAGTCAACACTCAGAAATTTGGTTAGGGGGCATTTTAAACAGTGAAATCTCTCCTAAAAAGTGTAAAATGTGAAAAATATGTCAGTAGACCAGAGAAAGCACACTCATTTTTGGTAAGACAGCTACAATAAGAAGGCAGAGTGTCACCTTATTCCACCCCAGCTGGGAATGTGCACCGGCATTCTGCTGCTCTGTGCAGGTACCTGCCAGCAAATGGCCACAAAAGCACCATGAATATTGGTGAATTTCAGTGAGTAGGTGATTTTCAAACAAGGAATCTGCCAATACTTGAGGATCAACTATGTTTCTTTTTTTTTTTTTTGAGACAGAGCCTCCATCTGTCCCCCTGGATAGAGTGCAGTGGCATCACAGCTCACAGCAACCTTCAATTCCTGGGCTCAAGCGAGTCTCCTGTCTCCGCCTCCCAAGCAGCTGGGACTACAGGCACCCGCCATAACGCCCGGCCATTTTTTGGTTGTAGCTGTCGTTGTTTGGCGGGCCCAGGCTGGATTCGAACCTGCCAGCTAAGGTGTACGTGGCTGGCACCTTAGCCACTTGAGCCACAGGCGCCGAGCCAACTATATTTCTTTAATAGTCATTACAGTGGCCTTGCGATTGCAAATTTGACTTTAAAATTTCATCTTGCTGGAGCAAACTGACTAATAATAAGAAAGACCATCTAGAGAAGGCAAGGAAAAAGTCAAAATAGAGTTAAAATGAGGACTAATACATGCAAGTCTTTCAAATATTACCTGGCACATTATTACATCACGGCAGAGCTACAATGAAGAAAACAGCAAGTAGGTGATCACCCTTCTAGACTTGTAGGTGGAACAGTATTAGTCAGGAGGAAAGAGAGCCACTTACTGACAATGTGGCCCGTGGTCTGGAAGGCCAGCTCCACAATGTTTCCGTCGTGATCAGAGGCTGCTTGATGGAACACAGCGAAAATGTTCTTCCAGCCAGAGCGGATGTTTGCTGCCTGCGAGTTCACCATCTGGGCAATGCAGCGGATCACCATGTCCCGGATGGTTGGAGACCTGAGGAAGAAATGGAACAGTCATATCATCTGCACTTTGGAGAGCTGGAAGAGAAACAAAACACAGCTCATCCCTTAGAAGCAGCATTTAAAAACACATTGCTAAAGCACACAGTAATCCACATTCATTTAGGCTCTGCCACCTTTACTCCCATTCCCATTCTGAAGCCAGCACAATGCCCAGAGCTAGATCCATCACCTTGCAATCAACAATAAACTCCAGGTTGAATAGCTCACCCTTGGCACCTAGCAGAACAAAAGGATTCAAAGAGCCTGGTCTCCACTGACAATTTGGGCTATGGAACCAAAGTTGAATGTGTGCCCCTGACTTCTTGTTATGTAAACCATGCATAGCCTTGTGGTTCAAATCACTGTTGGTCAGTTTTTCTGTCCCAAAATATTTGAACTAATATATTTATAATTCTGCTGCCGAGAAAAAATCATTACTGAATTCTTAGCGGGTAGCCGCTTTGATTTTGGGGCAGTACTATATGTGGACTGGAGTATATATATAGTTTAAGATGCAATATTTTAAATTATTACAACACAAAACTTAAAGATAGAATACATGACCTATTTTCTGAAAACAGCTGCATGATTTAACTTGGTAACATCTGAATACTTGCAACAGCTTAGCATATATGTCTCACAATATAAGACATACGATTACGAGGGAACTCTATGATGTCCTAAACAGAAGGAAAGTGAACTACACATCTATTGTGTCTACAGTACTAGCTTTGAAAGTCAGTACGGTGGTCTTGGGAGGCAGATTTGATTTTCAACTTTCATCTGTGTTAGAATAGATGTTCTTCTAGACCCATAATAACTGGTAATAGGGAAAGGTCATTTAGAAAAGAGGAGAAAGTCAAAACAGTTAAAAATTCTCAACTCCACAACATAAACAAGCCACCTGCACATGATGGAGGAATGACAACATACTCAGGCAACTTCAATGCAAAATGAATCTGAATTTTTTTTTTTTTTTTTTGAGACAGAGCCTCAAGCTATCACCCTGGATAGAGTGCTGTGGCATCAAAGCTCACAGCAACCTCCAATTCCTGAGCTCAAGCAAGTCTCCTGCCTCCGCCTCCCAAGTAGCTGGGACTACAGGCGCCCGCCACAATGCCTGGCCGTTTCTTGGTTGCAGCCATCATTGTTGTTTGGCGGGCCTGGGCTGGATTCGAACCCACCAGCTCAGGTGGACGTGGCTGGCGCCTTAGCCTGCTGAGCCACAGGCGCCGAGCCATGAATCTGAATTTACGGCTGCTTCCTCACAGGGAATTCGGCAACTTGTTGGCATGAACTATACATATTTATTAAAATATTTTTTGCCTGATTGTTAAAAGTAAATGTAATAACAGCAGAAGTTTCAAACAATGCAGAGAAAGTATAATGAAAAGAAATTTCTTTACATGATGATGTCGTATTTTACCTGGATAAATGCATTTCACTATCTTTATTATACTCTGTCAAATTCTATATCCTGCATTTTTCTCCTGACTATCAAGCACTTCCAATATGTGGCTTCAGTCTCCTCAGGCACTCTCTTACTGGTGTTTCCAAAGCTTGGAGAATATTTTTGTGCATTTGTTAAAATCAGGAGTGATGCCTGACTCTGGGCTTAATTTGGGGTCCCTTAAAATTAGTGGTTCTCAACCTTCCTAATGCCACAGCTCTTCAATACAGTTCCTGTGGGTCACAACCCACAGGTTGAGAACTGCTGCTTAAAATAATCAGTAAGGCAGATAATTGGGATACCAGGAGAAAAAGACACATCCAGGAGACTGCTACTGCCCCTTCATTCACACCCAGCAAAGTAGAGAGGATAGTGTAATGAATTCCTGCATGCCATCACACTCAGTTGCAACTATTATCAATTCAAAGCCCAGTGAAAACAGAGATTTTTTTTTTTTAGACAGAGTCTCAAGCTGTTACCCTGAGTAGAGTGCCATGGCACCACAGATCACAGCAACCTCAAACTCTTGGGTTTACGCGATTCTCTTGCCTCAGCCGCCCAAGTAGCTGGGACTACAGGTGCCACCCACAATACCCAGCTATTTTGTTGTTGTCGTTGTTTTTTAAGCTGGCCCGGGCCGGATCCGAAGCCGCTAACCTCAGTGTACATGACTGGCACCTTACCCACAGAGCTACGAGCACCGCTCAGAGAACAGGAAATTTTTTTTTTTTTTAAGAGACAGAATCTCTTTTTATTGCCCTTGGTAGACTGCTGTGGCATCAAGCTCACAGCAACCTCCAGCTCTTGAGCTTAGGCGATTCTCTTGCCTCAGCTTCCTGAGTAGCTGGGACTGCAGGCACCTGCCACAACGCCCGCCTATTTTTTTTGGTTGTTGCAGTTTGGCCGCAGCCTAGTTTGAACCTGCCACCCTCAGGGGCTGGTGCCTACTCACTGAGCCACAGGCGCCGCCCAGAGAACAGGGATTTTTAAATGTTTTCTTTATTGCTGTATTCTCTGCACTAGTGCCTAGCAGATGGCAGGCCTCAGTAAGTACAGGCCAAAATGAAATAATCAACAGGATGCTTCAGAGGGACCAGTGTCCTGACCTCTTTATTACCTCCCTGGGGTTATGCTGGGCACAGAATTCTTTTTCTTTTTGAGACACAGTCTCACTATGTCACCCTGGGTAGAGTGCTGTGGAATCACAGCTCACAGCAACCTCAAACTCTTGGGCTTAAGCCATTCTCCTGGCTCAACCTCCCAAATAGCTGGGACTACAGGTGCCCACCACAATGCCTGGCTATTTTTAGACATGGGGTCTTGCTCTTGCTCAGGCTGGTCTCGAACACCTAAGCTCAAGCAGTTCATCCACCTTAGCCTCTCAGAGTGCTAAGATTACAGGTGCGAGCCACTGTGCCTGGCCTAACACATAGATCTTAGGATAACTAGTGTGAATCACAGCCTGTTCGTTCTATTTGCCTCCACCAAGAGAAGAAAAAAAAAATCACTATTTGTGTGATTAGTGTCAAGAGGGCTTTTTGGGCTCTCATAGGAGAATGTGACCGAGGGACTTACAGAGCAAAGCACATACCTGTTTTTCTTCATAATATGCTCGAAGGGCCTCAGAAAATCTTTCTGGAAACGGAAGTTGGCCAATTCACCCTTCTCAAGAAATTTCATGGAGAGTTGCCTTAATGAGTCAACAGCAAAGATAGCCACATCTTCGTTGGGGTTACAGCCAACCTGGACAGGAACAGGAAATTCAATGAAACAGGTACAGTGAAACAATTACAGATGTAGGGCTCTGAACATCTGAGATGGACGGCCTACCTTCAGAACACTCTGGGAAATACACCCAAGAGAAAAGAAAATGCTATTTCTTGGCTATGATCTTTTTAAAGCCATTTTTAAGTACACCGTTCAGCAGTATATAATCATGCTTCTGTGCAACCAATTTCCAGAACTCTTCATCTGCAGAACCGGAACACTATACCCATTAACCAACATCGCCCCAGGTGCTATTTAATTTTATACACATATAAAGAGTCAAAAGTTTTATTTCAGAGTCTATGGAAAACCTTTCATACTTTCCCAATGTTTGTCACCTAAAGCAAATGATTATAAACTAAGTATCATCAATTTCAAAAACTTCTGCAGAACAGCCAGGCCTACAAACTACTTGGGAGGCTGAAGGGCAAGAGGATTACTTTAGCCTAGGAATTTGAGGTTGTTATGAGCTATAATGCCCTGGCACTCTACCCAGGGTGATTGGGACTCTGTCTCAAAAATAAAATAAAATAAAATAATTCTGCAGAAACATTTCTGCCCAGGCTATTTAATTTCCTTAAAAATTATACTTGTCTATGGTTTGCCTATTTTAGGAAGTAGACTTACAGGTATATATTTGGTTGGTGCTTTTCAGACTTTTCCCTCAAGAATACCTAAAAGCAAAGCAAGTGAATGTTTCCAACCAGCTCCTTTACCAAGGGATCTGGGAGAATCTTGCAGTGGGCTGCTCCAAGCGAGACATTTCACTGACAGGTGATCTAACCTGATGATTTTTTTTTCTTTTTATTGTTGGGGATTCATTTAGGGTAAGAGAAACCAGGTTACATTGATTGCATTTGTTAGGTAAAGACCCTCTTACAATCGTGTCTTGCCCCCCAAAAGGCATGGCACACACCAAGACCCCAACCCCTAACTTGATGCGGTTTTATCATTATTATTATTATTTTTTTTTTCAGTTTCTGGCTAGAGCTGGGTTTGAACCCACCATCTTTGGAATATGGGGCAGAGCCCTAATCCTTGAGCCACATGCGCCACCCCATGATGTTTTATTTTTAACAAAAGGAATGCAGCAATTTCATTTTCAAGAATGAAAAACTGAAAACAGCAATAGGAAAATGGCTACATCATGGTACATTCATGTACACAGAATACTACTTAGCAGTTAAAAAGAAAGAATAAACTTAGTCTTTAAAAAAAAAGAAGGAAAAGGTCAGGCGCAGTGGCTTACACCTATAATCCCAAACACTCAGAGAGGCTGAGGTGGGTTGATCACCTGAGATCAGGGTTTTAAGACCAGCCTGAGCACGAATTAAGATTCCTGTTTCTAAAATTAGCTGGGTGGCTCAGAGCTCGTAGCTGAGTGAGTAGGCACTGGCCACATATACTGAAGCTGGTGGGTTCAAGCCCAACCTGGGCCTGCTAAACAACAATGGCAACTGCAACCAAAAAATAGCTGGGCTTCATGGTGGGTCCCTGTAGTTCCAGCTACTCCGGAGGCTGAGGCAAGGGAACTGCTTAAGCCCAAGAGTTAGAGGTTGCTGTGAGCCGTGATGAAGCAGGACTCTACCAAGGGCAATTCAGTGAGACTCCGTCTCAAAAAAAAAAAAAAAAATTAAAAGTCAGGAAATTCTGATCCGAGCTCCAATATGAATGAACCTTGTCAATATTATTATGCTAAGTGAATAACAAGGGCATGAAAGGACAAATGCTGCATGATTCTATACAGATGAGGTACCTACATAGTAGAAAAAATGAAAAAACTCATGTTACAACTTGTGTTATACAGGAATCTCCCTGTTATCTGGCACCCATGGGGATTGGTAGATTACAGATTAGTGCAGTTTCTGGTTGCCTGAGTTAGCATTACAAACAGATGTAAATAATTCTATACCCCATACTATACCATATCATAAACTCTGAATTGACTTGGTATAAATATCGAAATACAGTAATTAAAAGTCTAGCAAGACAGAGACAAACTTTACTTACTTATTTTTTTTTTTTTTTTGAGACAGAGCCTAAAGCTGTCACCCCGGATACAGTGCTGTGGCATCACAGCTTACAGCAACCTCCAACTCCTGGGCTCAAGCGAGTCTCCTGCCTCTGTCTCCCAAGTAGCTGGGACTACAGGCGCCCGCCACAACGCCCGGCCATTTTTTTGTTGCAGCTGTCATTGTTGTTTGGCGGGCGAGGGCTGGATTCGAACCCGCCAGCTCAGGACATGGCTGGCACTTTAGCCCGCTGAGCCACAGGCGCTGAGCCTGATTTTTATTTTTTTGAAAGTGCCAGCTGCTTGTGTTCTGGATAACAGAGGGGTTACTATATAATACAGGGTAGACATAAAGTTCATGTGCAATTTAAAGTATTTTATATTTTTCGTATTTCTGTTATCAACGCAGAGACATATTTCAGATTTTGTAATGAATATTTTGTTAAAAAAAAAAAAAGGGTGTATTTAGCTACAATTTCCCATTTTCCCTATGTATATATGGCAAAACTTTAGGACATCCTGTGGAGCAGTGAAGTTCACAGTGACAGATAGCAGAATGGTGGTTTCCAGTGGCTGGAAGGAGGCAGAACCTGGGAGTCACAGTTTGGTGGGCTTGGAGGTTCGGTTCTCCACAGTGAAGATCTTCCACATAGTAACGTGAACATACTCCACACTGCTGAACTGGATGCTTAAAAATGGCTCCTGTGGCTCAGCGAGTAGGGCGCCGGCCCCATATACCGAAGGTGGCGGGTTCAAGCCCGGCCTCGGCCGAACTGCAAAACAAACAAACAAAAATAGCCGGGCGCTGTGGTGGGCGCCTGTAGTCCCAGCTACTAGGGAGGCTGAGGCAAGAGAATCGCTTAAGCCCAAGAGCTGGAGGTTGCTGTGAGCAGTGTGACGCCACGGC
>CAUYON010159092.1:0-77106 GCA_963573935.1 Arctocebus calabarensis | reverse complement strand
TGGAGACTTTACCTCTTTCATGTTTACATGGATGGAGCTGGAACATATTCTTCTTAGCAAAGTATCTCAAGAATGGAAGAAAAAGTATCCAATGTACTCAGCCCTAATATGAAGCTAATTTATAGCTTTCATATGAAGGCTCAAACCCAAATATAGCACAAGAATACAGGGAAAAGGGCAAGGGATGGGAGGGGAGGGGGGAGGACAGGTGGAGGGAGGGTGGAGGGAGGCTGGGTGGATGGGATTGGTGGGATCACACCTTTGGTGCATCTTAGAAGCGTACTGGTGAAACTTACTAAATGCAGAATACCAATGTCTTCATATAGTGATTAAAAAAAACCCATGAAGGCTATGTTTAACAGTTCGATGAAAATATTTCAGATTGTATATGAAGTCAGCACATTCTACCGCATGATTGCACTAATGTACACAATTATGATTTAATAAAATTAAAATAAAAAGAAGTCCCATGTCCTTCTCAATAAGGAAATATTGAAAGAATGCAAAGATTTACCAAAAAGTATCATTTCCCACCCTCATCATCTTTTACTACCTGCTATATTTTTAAAAATAGAGGCTATGGTCTCTGTTATGCAGAAACATGGCTTTAAATTAAACAAGCATTAATCTTCAAGGTAAGATTCATTCTGAAATGATTATTCAACATCTATAATGCACAAGCTTTATGACTAAGATATGATTCCCTGCTTAGAAGTCTACTCGATTAAGAAATGCATTCTCATAAAAATTGCGCTTAATTTTAAAAGATATTAACTGCATATACTATTTTAACATAAATTAGTCCTAATAGAGTATATATATATTGAATTAAACTTAAAAAATACAGAAAGCAAAGGTACAAATACTTTTCTAATCTAGGATATATGATCTCTCTCACTAACACACACACATACATGTTCTCCACCTACTTCTGGGGTAATTGAACAGTTTAGTTAATGGCTTGTTGGAATGCTAGTTAGGAAGACTCATGTAGCTATCAAAGGTTTCACTAGAGAACTAGGGCAGAGCAACCTCAGTGCAAAGCATTCTGATGTCATGATTCTAAGACACTAACAAAATGAAGACACAGAAGAAAATGCACTAAATTAGTTTTTTATTATTCCTTGAGTGAGATCAATCCTATTTCAGGTAGGATTAAACAAAACAAAACAAAAGGATTTTACCCATGTGCCTGGAGATTCAATGCCCGTAGTACTCAAAGTGCTGTCTACATAGCCCCAGCTCCAGTTTCATGCAGACATAAGTAAGGGATGTTAGCTCACAGGTAAGAGATGCTAGCTCACAGGTAAGGGACACTGGCTCACAGGTAAGGGACGCTGGCTCATAGGTAAGGGATGCTGGCTCACAGGTAAGGGATGTTGGCTCACAGGTAAGGGACGCTGGCTCACAGGTAAGGGACTCTGGCTCACAGGTAAGGGACGCTGGCTCACAGGTAAGGAATGCTAACTCACAGGTAAGGGATGCTAACTCACAGGTAAGGGACGCTGGCTCACAGGTAAGGGATGCTGGCTCACAGGTAAGGGATGCTGGCTCACAGGTAAGGGGTGCTAACTCACAAGTAAGGGTGAGCTCACAGGGCTCACCCAGAGGTACTGAATCCGAACTCTGGGGGGCGCTGCCAGGAATATGTATTTTCATAAGCCCCTCAGGGATTCTGGTGCCACAGATGCTGGCGACCTACTGTGTCAGGCAATGCCTGGGAGGGGAGGTCCTGCCCTTAACCAAACTGCGGCATATCAGGGCCTGCAAGGCCGAGACCCCCTGCCGCACATGGCCACCGAACCCAGCTGCAGCACTGGTGTTTGTTCTTCACCCTGTGGCTACTGAGTCCCCTTGCGAGTTACAAACCAGGGAGTGCTGGATCCCACGCCCCGCTGCTTCCGATTCATAAAGCCAAGGGTACATCTTAGGAATCTATTATTTTAAACTTACACTTGGGCAGACTTGAAACTCGACTCAAAGACCAACCACCTGTTCTTCAAAGGGTGGGAGAGCTGATCTCTAACACACAAACTAGGTACAACATGTAAGAAATACACACTCCAACAGGCCGAACACCTCTGGAAATGATAAATGGATTCCCACCCAGGGACAAGCAGGGCAATAGCCGTCCTTCCAAACGCCCCTTAATGTGCAGTAATCAGTGACTCAGTGAATGACATCACCACTCCTTCCCATTAATTATTATGCTCAGGCCTTATTTAGACCTAACTTTGTGGTTATGCCTTTTAAACGAAGAGCCCATGTGTCGTCTTATTTATAAGCACTTTTAAAATTTTAAGCACAAACATCTTGTCTTCCCGACATAGTCCTCGGTTTAAACACATCCATTCCCGGTGGGATTGTGTCTACCTTCTCCCCATCAGTCCCTTTACAGTGGGCGGCTCAGGCTAAACTCATTGATGTTTGCTTTCCTCTTTGTGTGAAATTTACCAAAATACACATGAAACATATGTTACTTGTTTCTTCTGGAAAAAAAAATCTCATAAAAATTGATCTCAGAATTTTAGTGATAGTCCAGATAGTAGGTTCTTTGTTCCAAACTTAACATTTTAAATCTAGTGATTTAAGTTTGTTGGCTTATTTATTTAAATGAGTGGCTTAAAATGAGTGGCTCACATTGAATTAGTCAACAAGTTTGAAAATTTCTTTTTTAGATAAACGACTTCTTCCAATAAAATGTTTATTTCGTACTATAGTTGTACTAGTAGTTTTCAAATATAATTGCCAGATTTTACAATTGTGATATTGATATTATTTCACATCAACATTATTTTAAAATTTCATCTTACATTAAATGAGATTACTGAAAGATTTCTCATTTTCTTTTTGCTCATTCCCTTTTATTATTTGAAGACCTAAAAATAGACATTCTCATTATTTTCACCAAAATTAATATCTTCACTCAAAAGCCATCTCTCATCCCAAATTGCCTTCTTCCTGTGCTTCTATAATACTTCGTACATATTATAACCATTAAAGGCAGCGAATGTGCTTTATTTGTATCTGTCTTCACCTGTCCAAACTGGGGACTCTATCGAGCTAAAAAGTGTTTCCCCACAGCAATACACCTAAATAAAGATCTGGTCTAGAATAATTCTCATTGGCATACATCTGAAAACTAAGTTAATAGCCCCCAACTAATTTCTCTATAATGAATTCATCAGTGAGTATTATAAATTTGTTAAAAGCAGACAAATTTTTCTGATTAAATAAATATACGTATAAACAAGTATATACCTAAGAGGATGACCTTGCTTTTGGGTGAGTGCAGGTGCACCTTGAAAGTGACAGAAAGCCGTGGTGGGAGAAGGGCTCCCTCGCACCCACAGGCGAGCCCACACAGCAGGAGTTTATCCTGGTAATCAGTTCGCTGTCTGGTACACAGTGTACTTTTATGGTGAATTTATTTAAAACAGGGGTCAACAAACTTCTCAAGGGCCAGATGATAAATCGTTTGCAATATGCTGTACCGTAGCACAGCATCTCTGCCACTGCTGTGATACAGAAATGGTCACAGACCACACAGAATCAAATGTTCGTGGCTATGTGCCAACCGAAGTTTATTTGCAAAAACTTGCGGTGGGTTGTATGTGGGCCACCAGTGTAGTTCATCAGTCCTAGATCTAAGAAGTGTTTGGTTTACTTATATATAAAAGAGGAAATAATCGCATACAGGGTGGCCATACAGTTTGTGTGCAGTTGAGAATAGTATGTAATTTAAAATTGCCCATGGACTTCATGGCCACCCTGTATATACATTCTTCTGTTAAGCCATGACTTTTATGTGAACATTACATGCCATAAATGTATAATCCTGAAATCCAAAGAAATTCTCACATTTAAAGAGTATAAAAATGGTTTCCTAGGTATTATCTTCAGCATAGTTTAAAAATTTTTATGTAAGATTTGTCAGTGTGTCATTGTTTCCCAGAGTACGTTTTTTTTTTTCTTGAAGACAGAAGAATATAAGCAATCAAAGCAACACCCAGAAAGAAAACCAAAAGGCCCTTACAACAATATTGTCCACAGACGGAAGAATGCTGTTAAGATGATGTTAAGTACAAGAATTTACCTTGACAGGAAATCCGAGAAGGGAAGGCGCACGGGGTATCCATACCGGAAGATCTTCACCATCTCCAGGACCCCAATGTATTGTAGCTGAGCAGACACATAAAAATTATCAAAAGTGTCTGGCAGCTTTGAGTTGTTGGGCCTGATGCAATGAATAAAATGTGGAGTGCACTTCTGAAGTTTTCCAGTAATATCCGCGAGTGATTTCTAAGGAGAGAAGAAAGCCCAACTAATTCTCCAAAGAAGACAATGACAGAAGCCACAAAGCAGTTTGTAAATAGAAATTGCCTCCAGCCCAGACCCTGGGTAATCTCGCATTCCCCCTCTAGCTATGTGCCTGTGCTTTCTTCTGAAGCTACTCACATGGTCAAAATTGGAAAAAACAATTCTGCACAAACCCTCTATAGCTGCTGTAAACGTACATCGCGAGGTTCTGTAATCTGAAAATGCCACTGACCCTGAGCTGTGATGCGATGGTTACTGGGTCCCCACGTTCCAGTCTTTGAAGAAATGTGGAAGTCCCTCTCTTTTTTAATAACTGCAATAAAAATAAACAAAAAGGAATGGACGATAGAATAAAGAGTAAATTTATTTCACTAAACTGTTTAGAAGGAAAAAAAACTAAGTCTTGCTTCCAAGATTCAGATAACTTACTTATAGGCAAATATAGATTTAAAACAAGGCAAATATAGATTTAAAACATAGATTATAAAAACTAGTACCAAATGATTTTTGTAATGTTACTATCAGTTGAGAAAAACAGGCAGAGTTACTGCCAACCTTTCCAGTATAGGGAAGTTATCTGAATCAGATCTGCCACCGTCCACACCCACTTCAGTTTGAGGAGAAGCAAAAATCTGGGTCTGTTTGGTGGCACAATAAACTCGCTACCATATCCTGGCTGTGATGCTAACTGGTTACATTTATCATGACATTTAGGCCACTGTGAAGTAAAGGGATACCTTTTATGTTATAAAGATTTGATGCTTTAACAATCATTGGTTTATTTCTTTCTTTCTTCTTTCCTTTTTACTTTCCTTTCTTTCTTTTTTTGGAGGGATGGGAAGTCTCACTCTGTCATCCTCGGTAGAATGCTATGGCATCACAGTTCACAGCAATGTCAAACTCTTGGGCTTGAGTGAGCCTCCTGTCTCAGATTCTTGAGTAGCTGGGACTACAGGTGAATAGCCCAGTGAGTTTTTCTATTTTTAGTAGATATGGTGTCTCATTCTCGTTCAGGCTGGTCTTGGATGCCTAAGCTCAAGCAAACCACCTGTCTCAGCCTCCCAGAGTACTGGGATTACAGGACTGGGCAGCCACGCCCAGCCTGGCTTCTTTCTTTAAATGAAACTACAATGAGGAATTGGATGGATGTGTGAGTTTCATGCTTTGTCATTTTGTTCCTCTTCTTCTTTTTTATAACTAGTAAAACTGCTTAGTAAATTACCTATCTATGAAAAATGACAATAGACTGTTTTCTTAAATAAGTAATTAAATACAACTCTTCAAAAATTCTATGTAGCAAAGAGTAAATGATAATGGAGATAAAATAATTACCACAAATGAGGCCACTGAGTGAAGAAATGAAGGGCAGAAGGTAATTAATTAAATTCCTGTAGGTGTTAAAAGGAGCCTCAGCTGCTAATGTCCTTTCACATTTCACTAAGTCACATAGACTGACTAGTTAACTTATATATTGCTCCAAAATTATTTCCCTTGAAACTAAAACATCTTGGAATAGGAAAAAATCTGATAAAACATTCTTGTCAATTTAGTGCCAGTGCTGTTAAAACAACAGACAGTGGCTCATTTGCTCCTGTTGGGACAAATTGTCAAGCTGAAAGTGATTAATTGCAACTGACAAGGACAAGTTGTGCTCAAGCAATTGATCCAAGATCAACCTGTTTTCTGTAAGTACAACACAAAGTGTAATGCTCACTTAAAGAGTGGGCAAAATCTTATCTTCCTGGCCACATAGGTGGGTGGGCAGGGGTGAAGGCAGTTTGAAGTGAAGGGAGGAATGGACCACTTAAGGAATAATCATAATTAGTAAGTTTACATCCCCTGAAATTGAACACGCAGTTTTCTCTTCTGGGTAGAAGAACTACCGTGAATGATCTCCTTTTGCAGTCCCTTAGAGAAAAGGCTAATGGCTTGCAGGACTTGTAATGTTTAATAATTGAGGTTAAAATGTACAGTTTAGAGGGTGGAGGGAGAGTAATTGGTGGGACCACACGATGGTGCATCCTACAAGGGTACATGTGAAATTTACTAGGTGTAGAATATAAATAAATGTCTGAACACAATAACTAAGAAAATGCCGTGATGGCTATGTTAACCAGTGTGATGAAAAAATTTCAAATTGTATATAAAACAAGCACATTGTACCCCAGGATTGCATTAATATACACAGCTATGGTTTAATAAAAAAAAAATTACAGTTCAGAAGTATATGATGATTTCTTGCTTTTGACTTTAAGAATGATTGAGAAATAAAGGGCCAGAAGGTTCAGCAAGACTCCAGGAATAGAGCTCTTCCCTGGGAAGGGTAACCTTTTCTCTTTTATTTTATGTAAAAGATGCCATTTTCTATGTGATGAGATTGAATTTCTCTGATCCTTCAGGTTTAGAACAATCCTTAATTCCAGGACATTCTGGCTAAAGACAAACACACATATATGTTTCAACACACATTTCTGACACTCTTCTAAAGTAGGTAATTTTAATTATACTTTTAATGTACTTGGTGAGCTAATATTCTAGCAAGCTGTAAGGACTGCATTTCTAAAATTGATCGTCCTCCATGCCTTCCAACCACATGTCTCATCTTTATAGTTTCTGTAGACGTGAGCAAAGCGAGTTGGAAGATCACCTGGTGAGGGCGTTGTGAACCTGAAACCCATCGGCCTGAGGACTCTTTATTGAATGTTTCCTTCTCTTTTACAAATGGAACCTTACATATAACCGAACTCATTCAGAACAAATGCACATTAAAAATTTAGCATGATACCAAAATAATTACAAATCTATACATACACAGTAAAAATAATCTAGCACCTGAAAAATACCCTATAAAGAGAAATTACAATTTGCTGTTTAAAGACTTAAATCCTCTGAAGTGATAAATATCAACAGGAAAAGAGAGCTAAGTTTATCCTTTCTATATCTACTGACCCTGAAGTTACTTTCCATTCTACAAAAAAGACAGTCATAGAAATGAAGCGTAAATAGCTGCACGGACAATCAGTACAGTTACTGTCTCTGGACTTGCTAATTGCTACAATACGGACAGATTTTCCAGAGCTCTTCCCTCTTTCGGAGGGTTATACTTTAGGTAGCCATTCCTTCCTTTAATTATTTCTATCAGAATATCAACTTCTTTCTATTGACATCCAAAATCATGTTTAAAAACTTTTTTTACAAAAATTAAGTAGTAAATATACTAAATAAACTTAAAAGATGATCAAACAAGAATCGAAAATCTCCTACCTTACTAAGTTCTAGGTAATTCTTGTTTTCTCCGATAATTGAAGAAGCTGTCGTTTTCTTACTGAGCAGGGCAGATCTATGTCCTCGGAATTTAAGGGAAGGGTAGGAAGATACGAGGGATCCTGTTTGTGACAATTTCGACTGGAACAAATGATTGATCACGACATTTTCACTAGCTAGGAAATAAATGAACACTGTAAGTGGTGCTAACATCATCGTTTCCTTGAGCTTTAAACGCGATCTTCACCCAGGCGCTTCAGTCACTAAACCAACCTGCGTGCGGGATGTCGCTGGTACAGGGGATGGAGGAGCCGCCCTTCCCCCCCTTCCCTCTGTCCTTATTTGGCTTCTCCACCATTCACAACATTGCCAAGTCCTGACCTTCAGTGCCCTTGGCCAGGAGTCATCAACCCACTTTTCCTTCTCCTACACCTGAACCCCTCAACCTTCTTTTTTTGAGTAACACCTGCTTCCACCCTGGTTGTCAGAATGAAATCTTACCTGCTTAGACTTAAGGGGCTTTTCAACACTTACAAGTCATCAAGACTTATGGCTTATATTAGAAACTCCTCATTCCAGGAAAGTGGCTACCCAGGAAAAGACTTCCCCAGGACGGACCCCGTATCAGAATAGTATGCAAATACCAATGGGAGAGCCTGCCTCCCGATGCCTCAGCTGCTGCCAGGCTACAGAAGGGAAAAGAAGTCTCCTTCCTCATCAGTCCAGTGAAGGGCAAAGGGAAAAGCAAGCCACTGTGTCTTAGTTGTTAGGTTACAAAAAAGTCTAATAATTCTGGCTGCATATTCCTTTCTTGACACATCAGGGAGAAATTGGAGCTTAGAAGAGGAGGGTACAGATTTGAACAGCATAATGAAAGCATTCTAGGTGGTAGTTAAGGATCTGCAAGGAATTTTTCTCTTGTTACTTATGTCTGTATGTAGGCAGTTTTTAAGCCTAAGTATCCTCTTCTATAAAGCAGTGATGATGGTATGTTTGTTGAGAATTACTGCAAAATTAAAATGTGAAATAATACTCATAAATTACTTAGCATCATGCTCAGCCTGTCATGGAGTTAGCAATATTAGTAGCAAACCAGACTCAATTCTGCACTTCACACACTCAAATTACATGTATATATGTACAATCTCTCTCTCTCAGTGTATATACATGTATAAATATATATATATCCATAATGCTTTTAGTAAAATGTCTCTACACTAAGAACCAGGAGGGAAGCAGGAGAGCTCTCAGAGAAAGGAGACACAAGCAAGGGTGGGATACAAAAGGAAGCCTGAGACGTTGGTTTGAAATTCGAGGTCTCAGGATAAATTTATGATTTTAATATATAGTCACATATCTATACATTATCTTTACCTTTATCTTAAATCTTCACGTTCTGAAAGGGTCTAGAACTGATAGCACCCCAACAGCAATGGCTTCTCCCGGGCCCCAGTCTGGAGTTTCTCAATAGCCATTCTCTTCTAAGATAAACCAAGACTCTTGGACAAATATCTGATTATAGATCTGGGGCACGTAGACAGATGGTCTTGAGAAACTTTTGGATGGTAAGAAAGTGCAAAAAAAAAAAAAAAAAAAAAAAAGCATGAGAACCTGTCCAAAGAATGTAGGCGCCACCTTGAAGCAGTCCTCACTGGCCAGGTCTTAACCTCAGCACCAATGTAAGGACAGTGATGGATTGCGAGTCATTGAATAAAGTAAGAATCTGAGAGTCTATACTCACAGTGAATAATTAAAGAGAAGTGGGAATTCTTCCAGTGGAATGCCAGTGTCAGTGGAGAGGCGGGGTCAGAAAGTAAAAGTTTTGCAACCATAAGAGAAAAACTTGATTTGGGCAAGAACAGAAATGTGTAAAAACTACTGGGTGAAAGTTTGATGGGGAAAGAACATGTCCCTATTCCCAAAGTGCTTTCTCACAAGCTCCTTAGGTTAGGGAACCCTGAAGGACACCACCGTGTCATAGTGAGGGTGGTCGCATGCTTCAAACCACCTCTGTCCCCAGATATGATGCACCAAAGACTCCACCTTCCGTGGGATTCCTGGCAAAAAAATGTGCAACCTGTTTCTAATAAGAGGAAATATCAAATAAAGCCAAGTGAAAGGACATTCTATAAATCAACTGACCTTTCTTTATTTTAATGTTGATGTCATGTAAGATAATGAAAAGCTGGAGAACTTCCTCAGATTAAAAAAAACCACTAAAGAAAAATAACCATGTACAATGAGCGATCTTGAACAGGGGGAAAATCACTGTAACAGACGAATGTTAGTGGGACAACTGGTCATGTTTTATATGGACTCTGGATTAGAAGTTAGTTAGCCCTGTATCCGTGTTCAATATTCTGACCATTCACTGAGGTCATGTAAAATAGTGTCCTTGTTCTTGAAGTGTAAACTAAAGAGGCAAGCAATTTCTTCTCAAATGACTCAAAGCAAACACAGGGGGAGAAAAGCGGACAGGGAGCAAGGCGCAGAGGAGAGAGAATGAAAAAAAGGTCATGAGAACAAGGCAGCCTGCACTTGGGAGATCTTTGTACTCATTTTGTAACTTAAAGTTTGAAAGTACTTCAAAGTAAACAGTTAAACAATAAGCATGTAATACTATGGCCCACTTTAGTAAGTAACAACTAAACAATTATTCGTATTTGTGGCAAGTTGCCGTCCAAACCGACTCACAGATAAATAATGCACCACATTCTTCCTGTAATTAAGGAAAAAGCCTTCCATAAAACTAAAAACACCAGACACAAACATGGACTGACATGTGTGACTGCCCTGCTCATGTGTCCTCTGAACGTTGGTCAGGAAGCATGACGACAGTGTGGGGGCTGCCGATGCGTGTGTCAGGAGCCCACAGCCAGCGCCCCGGCCGGCCCCGGCTCACAGTGAGAGATTCTGCCGTCCTTTCCCCGCAGACAGCCCAGGGAAGGAACCCTGGCACAGAGGTTGCTCCTCCTTCCACAGTATGGGAGTCACTTATGCAAATGATTTTCTTCCTGTCACTCTGCACAAGCAACAGGGGGGCATGTCTCACTGGCTCTACAGTCATCACAGAGAGTCTTTCTGCCTGTGAACAAGGACAGCTAGCTTAGGGACCCAACCCACAAGCAGGTGTGCAGAGGCACACAGCAACAAGAGACTCGAGACCTGCTAACATCACGGGGAGTAAATCATGGGTTTTCCTAAATCCTAAAACTTCCTGTTCTCATGAGCAGACTTTAATGATTTTAATTCTTTTTGCCTCTTGCTGAGTGAAGCAGACTAGACTGTGCTATCAGATGCAAAGGGGACCTTTGCAGCCCCTGGCCCTGGGCCGTGTCTCCACGCTTCCCAGTTTCTCTTTCTTAGGTGTATCTGCTTGTACAGCCGCTACGGAGACCCTGCCGTCTTCCTCAACGGACAGGTGTGTGTGACGTGAAGCCCGAGTTAGATACTACAGGGAAAGTATTTAGCAAAGTACTGAGAGATACAAATTATTACTTATAAATCGTATTGGCTTAACAACTCTCTACAGGCAAAATATGTCATAGATTTATAAAGTTATTATAACAGCCAACAATCTTTTGCTTATATAATAAAATGAGTGAGCAACTGTGGCCCTTGCGCCAAATACAGCCCACTGCCCATTTTTATAAATACAGTTTTATTGGAACGTGGCACATCTACTTGTATTTTCTGCAGCTGTCTGTCACATTTCAACAGCAGAGTTCAGTAATGGCAATAGAGACTTGATGGCTCAGAAAGCCTAATATATTTACTTATATCCCTTTATACAAAATATCAGCCCCCTTCTATAGAAACATAGAAGGACATGTTGTAAATTCTATCCTCTTGCCCAGATGCACCTATATCCTAAAGTATTAGAATAAAACAAGCTTCACATATTTCCTTCTTGGAACTTTTTATGTTCAAGTGCTCACAGACAATGACTTTACAATATAGGGACACTATTAAGCAGAAATATAATATTACCAGCTAACCTACTTTCATTCTAAATATATCCAATATATATTCTATAAAATACAAAAATAAAGAAAAAAGCATTGTATAAAGTTTTAGAACATGCTTTATATTAGTTTTTTATTAAAGATACGATCCAAAAGAAAGTGCATTATAATGTTTGCAAATAACTGCAAACTAGAAGGGAGGTATTTCTGATGAAAATAAATAGGATGTATTTTTTCAGTTTTTCTCCATGCTCCCATCCCCAGTTCATGATTCCGTCTGAGCTGGGACTATTAGCTCACAAGGTTCTGAGAGGCGAGCACAGCGACCTCCTGGGGAGAACAAAGCGCTACAACTACACTGCTGTGGTTCTAGGCGCCGTGTTCCTCATCCAGGCACGGCGTGGGCCTCCCACTCCCAACGCAAAGGCAGTCGACTGTCCCGGGAAGATCTATCAAATGCTTCTTCTACCAGGAAAGAGGAATGACTCTAGCTCATTTAAAGCAACTCGAAGGACAAAAGGTGGTATGTTTTAATTCATTAAAATGGTTATTAGAAGGATATAAATCACTGCAGAAATGCAAAGAAAATAATTTCTAGAAGAGACAGAATTATATGTGTTTACATATATACCTATATGCATTTAATTATAGCACAATTAAACTTGGTATAGGGCTTCATGTATAGTATAGAAATATAGTAGATACATGTATATAAAGCATTACTGCTCATTGTGTGGAAGGAGATGCAAAATGTACATATATAAATATACAAGAATATATGAACTCGTATACATTAATTTATAGGCTTCTGTGTCATAAGCATGAGTAGAGTATAACTGAACCACATTCTTAGCTCCAGAGTCATCTTAAGTAATGAAATTCAGCCCACCGTGGGCTAAATAACTTTGGAATCCATATTCATCTTCATTAGTCTTCAGAGGAAAGCTTTTCTACATTCAGCCCTCTAAAGTACTAAAGGTGCTTTACATTTCTATCTGCTAAAAGCTCAGTTAAATTATGGTTTCCACTAGACTCCAAATCAAATTGTAACCAATGTATAATGTAGTAAGACCTGTTCCTTATTATTCTGGGCATTAGAATGCAAAAGATATTTCAATTATCCTTTAGCTAGAAGCATATTTTATAGGAAAATATTCAGAGATAAAGAAATAGGGCTGTATGGCATTTTAACCAGTGTAGGACAGAAAAAAAAAATCAACTTAGGTTTCTTCCATGACTTAGCAATTGATATCTATTACAACATCAAGCAGTATTCAGGAGATGAAGAGTTCCTTCACTCCAGACAACTAAGACTGAAGCAATTACACAGGGGTCCTTCTAGAATTTTATGTCAAAGAGAAATGATGTAAGATACCTTTCCATGGAAACCTCAGGGCAAACAGGATTGCAACATATTCCTCTGTTCGTCCACCTTTGATTCTTAACTTCATCTTTATATTTTATCTCTATAAAGGCTCTTAGTTTTTTTTTTTTTTTTTTTTTTAAAGAGTAATGGTCTCGATTGGAGATTTATAAGCTGGAAAGAGTTAGGTCCTCTCCAAAACAGATGTGAGGAGTTGAACTATTGAGGGTGGACTGAGTTTAAGTGCTTCTCGTGTTTATTTGAGTAAAACAGGTCCACTTTCCATACGTTTACCTAATGGCATTTCAGAGAAAGAGTAGACAGTTTATAGCAGAGAGAAATCTTGCTTATTGAGGGATTTGTGTGACAGGCAGTCATTGATTCAGACAAAATAAATTAACAAAAATTTAATTAGCTCGTATCATTCCTATCAAGACTGACAGCTAAAACATGGAGAAAAGATCAGGTTTTCTCCGGGGAATGTTAAAAAAAAAAATTTTTTTTCTAGTCTGTACAGAAACTTTGACTTATACAACTATTTATAGAATTGACATGAACTGCTGTTTCCTACGTTTCAGATAGGTTCAAGAGTTAAGTCACAAATGATGAGGGCCTTTCTCTCCACTCCCCCATCCCAGGGTCTAGGAGGCTGTCTGCAGACTTTTGTGCATTTTAGCCCCAGTCCCTCTGTCCTATAGTTTCAGAATAAGAACAGAAGGACTGTCACCTAGAGGGACGGTATCTACCAACCCAACAGTCATCACAACGTTCCTTCTCCCACGGGGCACGGAGCACCCTGAGAGTGCTACCAAGATAACTGAAAATAAGTCGTTGCAATCCACCAGCCACTTGATTCCAAAGCTGTCACTTCTTAGGGAAACCACTGCTTCCCCCGCCCCTCCCCATCACTCTATTGCTCCAACATGAACAGACTTTGGGGCTGCCTACACAAGCTGGGTGTGGAGAAGTCTATAGAGGCTGACACCATCTCCAATTGCCCCAGGAAAGTCCTCCTCAGAGGCCATACTTCTTCTCTTCCAGGAAACAGTTTCCATCTCTATAGCAACTCTTGCAGCAGAAGCACCACCACCACCAAGAACAGCCCAGCTGCCCCCTTACCTCCAGCCTCCTGAGGCTCTTACAGGGAAGACGTTACTGGTGGCCACGGCACTATCATTTCTGTTCTCCCAGGCTCCCCCCCTACATCTTTGCTAGTTCTCACCCTCTCCTCCCCTTGTATTTTGACTCCTTTGCTTCCAACAGAGGACCCGATCTGATGTAGTGGGGAGATCAGACAGTTATCCTTTCACCTGCAGTGAAGAGAATGCCCTGATTCTCCAGTTATAATACGTATATGATACATACATAATGGTTCTCTCCAGAGGGTGTCCCAAAGTGGCCTCCAAAAATGGGACATTTATTTACCTTTATTTACAAAATGTTCATTACAAAATCTTACAGAATACTTACAACATATTCTCTTGTATTTATTTACAAAATGTACCGTTGTTTACAAAATGTTCTTTATAAAATTGTACAAAACACAAAACGTTCTTTATGTGTTGGCCTCCATTTGTAAAATTTTGTTGTGAATATTTTGTAACAAAGATGCATGAGAGGCCGAGGCAAGTGGATCGCTTGAGGTCATGGGTTTGCGACCAGCCTGAGCCAGAGCAAGACCCTGTCTGTACTAAAAATACAAAAAAAGAAAACTGAGGCAAGAGGATTGCTTGAGCCCAAAAGTTGGAGGTAGCTATGAGCTATGATGTCGCCACGGCACGCTACAGAGGGCGACAGCTTGAGTATCTGTCTCAGAAAAGAAAAAAAAAAAAAAAAGATGCGGTTAGCTACAATGTCTCCTATTCCTTGGGGGACTTCGGGGATACACTGTACTTTCAATCTTGCCACATCACCAAACATTTGTTACTCCTCTGGAGGTTATTCTTTGAAACAGAATGAATGCAGAATTCAAAAGGTTTATTCCCATAGAAACAACCCTGTTAGAGTGAGGTTTGATAGAATATCCCTCCAAACTCTGAAGACTAGGGCGCAGGTAGCTTGCTATTGGGTTGCAGGAAGGGTGCAAGAACAATTAGCATTCGCAAAGTGCTTGTGTAGTAGTAGTGGTAACAGACATTTGCTACATGTTTTCCATATACTATTTAGGGCTGATTTCTATTATTATCTTTATTCCACAATTGAAGAAACAGGAGATATGGAAGATTTAATAATGTGCAGTGACACACACTTGGACAGTGGTAGACTGGGGGTACTTGTAGCTCCTATTTACTTTCTTTCCAGTTCCTCTTTGAGTTGATCACATACAGTTTTATTTTCATATATATCCTTCTTCATAGCATGGATTGCTCTAAGCATTGCAGAATGATTAAAGCATGAAAGTCCTTTACACAGTAGACGTCAGTTACATGGAGCCTCATTTGAGACAAACAAAAAGGTGTCTGTAAAATGTCTCCCGAGTGGGGACAAACTCACCCCTGTCAGAGAACCTTTGACTATGAGACATGTTAAAGAAGGTATTTTTGCATCCTGTAGAGCACGGGGGAAGAATTATCTGGTGCAAATGTCAATACTTAAGTCATTTTGAAAACCTGATGTAGGTGAAAGTAATGTATGATATTGAAGGCATATTACCTAGAGAAAACACTCAAGTTTTAAGTGAATTATTTATTACAGTAAGTCCATCATGAATATAAACATTATTTTTTTTAGGGTGTATACAGTTTGGTTCCAGTATATCCATTAGTTGGCTTTGCCTTCTAAAGGATGTTATTAACTCTGAAGGGAGGACCCCCTGTATCATCTATTTGTTCTAAGTCCATAGTCAGGACTTGTGATTGGAATCAAAACTCATTTCTAATCAGAAGTAAGGCAGCCATGGCTGGGACAACGTCAAGGAAATTCTAGAGACCTCGCCTTTTGTCAAACACCACTGGGCAGAAAAGCCTCCCCTTCATTTAGCGCATGGTGCTCTGTGGAGTGGAAAGGGGACGGCATTTTTACAGAAAGTCCTAGAAACCCCAAGACGATTATATTTCTTTAGAACAAATGATCGATTTTATAGATAAGAGTAATCATCTTCAGCCTAACAACGCACCTAAACTATATTGTTTCTCTAAGAAATGTCATATGCTCTCTCTCACTTTTTCTTGCTGTTTTTTTTTTTTTTTTCCTCTTTCTCCTCTTTATGGAGAACTACAGAATGAACATGGATTTAGCGGTCAGGACTTCATGGCAAAAATTTCAATGTGGTGCTGGGCAAAGAGTCAAAACCTCCATTTGGTGGGGAGGTTTTAAGTGCCCACAGTGGGCGGCCGGCTCTGTGGAGGCTTTAAGGACGTTTCTAGTAACAAAAGGATGACTATGGAGATCAACTAGAAGAACCTGTCTGGGAAAATCTTGCTTTCAGATTTTATTCCAATTTCCATTAGTTTTGGTCAGTCAGCATTCCCATCATTTAGAGACATCCTCCACTTGGGTGGTGATTATATGGAAAACAGCAGGGGATGCCAGACTCAAAACTCTGGGTGAATTTCTAGACAGGAATGCCTGCTTCTGATTTTTTTTTTTTTTTTTTACTATTATTCCATTTTAAGCTTCATTTTCATCCTGGGATGACCCTGGTATTTTTGTTTTTCTTTTGGAATGGCTTCATTCCCTCCTGACCTACAAGTGTTTTATCTACTGTGTGGATTAGCTACAAAGGGTGCTTAATCCTAAATTGTTTTTGTTTATTGAAAAAACAATTGGATTCATCACCTAACAATTATATGCTCTTGAAATGCAAATTAATTGTGAAACAGTCCTAGGTAGCCAATCCCCAACAGGGCTTTGAAGTGAGTAAAGTGAGATTTGTTTTCTTTTGTCACGATTGTCATGAATGCGACTTCTTTTTTTTTTTAATTGTCTTTATTATTAAATCATAGCTGTGTACAATAGTGCAATCAAGGGGTACAATGTGCTGGTTTCATATACAGTCTGAACTATTTAGGTTGCTGTGGCCAGATGATCTTGAGCTACAAAGAATCATGGAATCCAAACTTCTCAATTAGCAGGTGAGGCAATGGAGGTCTACACCTATGTACAAAGGTAGGAGAAGTTAGCAGCAGGACTGAGGTTAAATTTCCAGTTCCCTGATTCCCCTCAGAGCTAGTAAATAGAAGGATGATGACCCTCTTTTAAGGATACCTTCGAATATATTCATTCATTAAATAGAAAGTTCAAAGACGCAGGAGAGCTGTCTGTGCCTAATGTCTTGTTGGATACGTAAACTTCTTTTCCTCTTCAGGTCTTCTTTTAAAATGTAATGTTTTTGGTTTATACCTCTCCATTTTCAAGGAGGAGATGGAAGGAATAATGTTAGAAAAAAATGAATATATGCTTGTGGGTCACCGAGAAAAATGGACATACATTTCTCTAATGCCTCAAATTTAATTGTAAGAAAATATTTTCCACTTTGCTTTAGGCTTTCTGCTGCTATCTAGAAAATATTTATTTTACTGATGTATATTATTTATATCAATATTATTTTTAATGTTCACAAAACCATTCTGGTTTCAGACTTTTTGAAGAAGCTGCAGATAGCCCACCATTGATAGGCTACATTGTGTCATATAAACTAGCTGTTTTATCAGATACAGGAGGTGCAAAATAAAGAAGGAAGCGAAAAGAGGGGGGTAGGGATTATAATACACCCACACCCTAATACACCCACACGCTAGGCAGTGTAGAAGCCACACACCACACTGTGAGACTCAGAGAATTCTAATCTCGCTGATAAGTTCTTTGCAAATTCTGCAATGAATAAAGGTCTCTTTAGTAACAAAAATATCTCAAAATGTCCCCAATGCTGTGTATCTGAATATGTTTCTCTAGTACTGGGTGCAACACAGTTGCCATTTGAGTCCCAGACTTCTCAAGGCTACTTTTGCTGGGACAAGAAGTGCTCACAATTCAGAAGTAAAGACCTTCAAGAGACTTGAGAATCTGTGGGCCGATGCCTGACATATTTTCAAGAAGCTGAAAAGAACAGTTTATTACAGTTACCCAGATTTTTACCATTTCTGCTGTGATTTCTTTGTTGATAATAGTCTAGGTTTCCCCTCTGAATTTTCTAGCCACTTATTTTTTTGCAGCTGTTACTCTCAAGCAGTGTAAATGTGTGATTATGGTTTGTCCAAATGTCCTATTTAAAGATGCATTCTGGCTTGGTGCCTGTGGCTCAACAGGTTAAGGCATCAGCCACGTACACCTGAGCTGGCGGGTTCGAATCCAGCCCGGGCCCACCAAACAACAATGACGACTGCAACCAAAAAATGGCTGGGCATTGTGGCAGGTGCCTGTAGTCCCAGCTACTTGGGAGGCAGAGGCAGGAGACTCACTTGAGCACAGGAGTTGGAGGTTGCTGTGAGCTGTGATGCCACAGCACTCTCTCCAGGGTGACAGCTTGAGGCTCTGTCTAAATAAATAAATAAATAAATAAATAATAAAATAAAGATGCATTCTTATAAGAATGATGATTCAAGCTGATAAGGTTTATTTCACTTGATAAAAACACTATCTTCTTATTATCTCTATCATCGTTTCATATTTTGCTCATTTAAACTTTATTTATGTTTAGCTTCAAATAAAGGCGGGGATTGTCCCATCTCCAGTACCTGCCTGGCATCTTATAAATATTTGCTGAATGGATAATACACATAGAGAATGACCTCAGTTTTTGGTGACAATAGGCAGTTCACCCACAGTTTGTGGACTATTGCTCCAATCACGTCTCACTTATGGTCAGAGTATTCGTCGTGACTGGTAAAATGGGAAAGAATCTTTATTCTATCATTCTCCCCTGAAAGTTTCAGTTGCTGGATATTAAAGAACATGGTTGAAGACCAAGTAAACAAGTTGGAGAAAAAATTAATTAATGTTTTTAGGATGTTTTTTTTCATTTTGGGTTAATGTGAAGGTACAAAAATTAGGTTACCTGGTTTGTAGTCTTAAGCTAAAGTCTGAGTTGTAGCCAAGCCTTCACCCAGGAACTGTCCCATATCCCGGTATATTGTGCCCATTAGGTGGGAACCTGCTGAACCTCTCTCCCCTTCTCCCTACTGGTTGAATGTAATTGTGTTTTTCCCTCGTGTGGGCCGTGGGTGTTGAACTACCAGTTTCAACTTTGTAATGAGTATAAGGGTGCTTGATTTTACATAATTTGACAGATGCTTAACTGCGGTTTCCTTCTTTCATCAATAAAATAATTACATGACAAACATGTATACGACATTGACTTAACATTTTCTACCATGTAAATGATAGAAAATTTAAAAAATAATTAAGTATCAAGTTCGGTCTTTGAATAGCTTGTTAACTTTGTTAACAGTTACTTCAAGTCCACAATTCAGATGTGGCTCTCTGAGTTCTGAATATATAAAATAACAGAGTGAGAAAAAACACATTCTGAGACTGAATTGTAGCATTGGCTTCGTTGTGCTTTTCCACCGTTTTCTCAATTAAGACCAAAACAAAATATTCATTTTAATTTTCTTAAGAAATGGCAAGTGGAATATTACACGTTTCAAATTTTTATACATCACGTTTTGTTCTTTTCCTTTGATTGCCACGAAGTGATGTTTGGTTCTAGTCAGTCTCCATTGATTATGGGAAACACTAATTTTGGTGGTGTGGGGAAGGTGCTTTGAAGGTGGTTAAAGTGCATGATCTGCCTGACTTTGCATAAGAGCCATTCCCCTAGATAATGTGAGTAGATTTGATTCAGTCAGCTCATAGGTTTAACTGCAGAAGTGAGATTTTCCAGAAGAATAAGAAATTCTGCCTGTAGACTATAGCATCGGTGTGGACCTGAGAGTTCCACCTTGCCCTTGAGATGTCTTACCCCACAGATGTCAAGTTCATCTTGGTCATTCATGACAGGGGAAGGCCATTTTTTGCAGCAAGTGTCTTAGTATATACCTCCTGTTTACTCTGTCTCTAGTGACACATAAAGATGCTAAAGATGCTCCATTGTGTCTTCTTTTTAATAAATAATGTTTTCTTTTATCTCTAACTTTCTAATACTTAATTTATGGAAAGGCACTTAGGTTAAAAGCAGTGCCCGAGTTAATTCCGTACTAATGTGAATAACCGCCACCTAAATCATCTGTCTTCTAGGCTTGGGTTTTTATCTGCTACAGAAAATGTTTTAGTTATCAGTTTTGGCATAGTTCTTGACTCCAAAATTTATGTCCCTTAAAACGCCACATAATAAACAGCTTTTGTGCTTCAAGATGTCTCCTGGGCTGTAATCGGGGTGTCAGCTGGGGCTGTGATCTCATCCCCAGGCTAAGTTCCGGAAGGATCCAACTCCAAGTTCACAATTTGTCGGCGGGATTCAGTTCTTTGTGGGTTATTGGACTGAGGGCCTCAGTTCCTTGCTGGCTTTATTGATGAGATTTCTTCCTCAGCCCTGTGCCATGGGAATCTCTCAAACTTGGATGCTTATTTCATCAAAGCCAGTGAGAGAGAAAAGAGAGAGGAGCAAAGTGGGGAGAGAGAGACAGAGGAGAGAGAGAACATCTTGGTGCTTTTATTATATAATCACAGAGGAAGCTTCCCATCACTTTTGCCATTCTCTACTCATTAGAAGCAAATCATAAGGTCTGCCCCACACAGCAGTAGAAAAGGCTGCAAATATTAGGAGGTGGAGATTACCGGAAGACTGCCTATCACATCAAGTTTTCCAAAAATAAGAGGCATCCAAATACTTCCCGTTGTAGGGATCCCCGAGATATGCAATGATGGCAAAGAGAAACCAACCTGTGAGCAAAGGAATACATAACTGTCCAGACCATAAACATTCATTTTCCGCCCCAGTGCTTGCATGTCTAGTGCTGATACGAAAAACAAGGATGTCAACACGTGTGTGTTTCATTGTCCAAGTTCCTCAGCCCCCACCCCCCACATTCCTCTGTCTTCGTTCAATACATGACGGTAAAATATAACCCAACATCTGTGGTTGAAGCCCGGAGCCAAAACCTATATTCAAATGATCGTACCCACACTAGGTAAGCACTTCAGTGTGAAGGAAGAGGTGAGAGAAGGAAGATCAAGGAGTTAGAAATCTGGGTAAATACACAATAACTCGAACTGATTAATAAAGCCAAGTGTTATGTCTTGGCTAAAGGGAAAAAGTTAGGCTGAGGAGGAGGAAGCACACCAGGTGAGATTTAGATACATCTGCTCCAGGCCCATGTGTATTGCCAAAGCACTATTTCAAAAGGTGCCAACATCACAGAATTCCTCAGGGGAAATTCTTGTGCTGGGAAGAAGGCAGTCTTATTGTTCGTGAAAAAAAAAAAATGCCTCCGTGGTTCAGGTCACAACACAGCAGTTCTGATGAAACTGGTTTGCAGAATGTAAGCGGTGTCAACCCACTTCCTTCTTGGAAGATACAAGGAAATCTAAATATCCTGTGTTTCAGACTCTAACCCAATGCAAGATCCTTTCCCACCATGTTAATGAAAGGTCGTTAGCAATGTCTCAAGGCCTAGGGTGATGGAGCCAGCCCTGAGTCATGAGCCCATCTTTTCAGCATCAGACCTGTGTGGTTGATACAATGTTCAATGCATGTTGAATTAAAATCTGCCCAAATGACCACCCTGTTACGTGGTTCTAGCTTGGCTCTCAGAGGCTACATCAAACCAGACTATCTCCTCTTTAATGTCATGGGCTACCAAATACAAAAGTATAATTCCATAAAATGTGCCAAAACCCTTTACTATGTCTCCCACAACACATGACATTTTCTTCTTCTTCTTCTTTTTTTTTTTTTGAGACAGAGCCTCAAGCTGTCACCCTGGATAGAGTGCCATGGCATCACAGCTCACAGCAACCTCCAATTCCTGGGCTTAAGCGAGTCTCTTGCCTCTGCCTCCCAAGTTGCTGGGACCACAGGTGCCCACCACAACACCCGGCCATTTTTTTTTTTTTTTGGTTGCAGCCGTCATTGTTGTTTGGCGGGCCTGGGGGCTGGATTCGAACCCGCCAGCTCAGGTGTACGTGGCTGGCGCCTTAGCCCATTGAGCCACAGGCGCTGAGCCATTCTTCTTCTTCTTTTTTTTTTTTTTTTTTTTGGTATGAGATAGCTTCCCACACTCTTCCTTCTCTCTACACGATGTTTCTTTGTCAACCTCAAATTTGTTAAGATTCCTCTTAAAGTACCAGCACCTTATTTGGAGACATCACTTCTAGGTATGAAAATCAGCAAAGAACTCTTAGGCTCCATACACAAAAATGGAAATTAGGATTTGGGGTAGTAAATATTATATTGTTTGATCTTTTAGATTGATGAGTCATGAAAATCCTCCCTAGAACTTTTTTATAAGGCCTTTTTAAATAAGACTATGAATTGGAAAAATAAGACAAGAGAATGAATTTCTTTAAATTTCTACTGTGTGTTGGGCTCTCTCCTGGTATTTCATAACCAGTATCTCATTCTATGCTTCCTTAAGCCTTAGTAGGTAGTTACAGGTTTTTTTTTTTTTTTTTTTTTATGCTACAAATGGGAAAACCAATTCCCAGGGAATTTAAGTAGCTTGCTCAAGTTCATGCAACAACTAAACATTAGATCTTGTGCTTACATCCAAACCACAGGCTTTCCCCACAATAAACAGAGCCAGACAACATTCACACTCATAATTTAGAGTTTTAAGGGATTTCAGAAATGATTTGTTCAAAGCCTGGTCATATTGTAGATAGAGGGATTTATGTTATCTCTCAAGTTATAACTTACCAAATTTGACCTACCTTAATGACAGGGGAGGAGCTGGAAACCCACTTCTCCTATCATATTTTGCTTGTGCGATTTGTTAAAAGAAAAATATACTTTGGATTCATCTGTAGGTAATTTGCTCTTTCAGGTTTGGATTCACCATTCCAAGTTGGTATATTTCTATTAAATATCTCTGGGTCAGTTACGGCGTTAAATATCCCTTCCAGATTTGCATGATTAGCAAATTAGATAATTATGCTGCTATGACAGACATATATACCTACTTGTATGTATCTGTGTTCATAGGTGTATGCATGCATATATGTAAAAACATCACACGTATCTATATGCATGTATGTGCATATGTTTAAATGTCTGTACATAGGTGCATACATGTATGTGTGTATATCCGTATAGACCCACGTGCATGAGATATATTTATTCATTCATTTTTGTTGTTCATATCAGCAATACAGAACCAAGAGCAGAACTCTGTGACAGATTATAAAATAATTCCTTACAAAAGAAAACAAAGTTCTTAATCACTCCTCTTAAGACATGGCTTTTCAACCAGGTTTAGAGGAACCTACCATTAACCAACTCCTGTAGCACTAGCTGTGAGATTAAGCAAAAAAAAACAATGGCTCAGACCTTGCCAGAGTTGGTAGAGGTTACGCGGCCTTTGTTTCTTCAGACCACACCAGCCTAGGGATATGGGTTGAGTTTACATAAAAGGCAGGAATGGCCTCCTACGTACCAGGCAACCTGTGGTCCCTGCAAAGCCGCATCCAAGTCTCCAGCAAGTTCTCTGGAACTCCTTCCAGGAATCCTGCGGGTTGATTTCATTGGCTTTTATACATATGATCTTAGGTACTTCAAGTTAGATCATGCTGTTCCTCCCCAGATATTCCAGTCCCTTTAGGTGGGTATTGCCCGGGCATCAGCTAATCTTCATCATGGCTCAGCCCACAGACATGGGCCCCAGACTCTTGGGCATTGCCCTTTTTTCTGAAGTTGGTTCAAGGTTGAAAAGCCACCTCCGAGAAATGCCCATAGTGCCAACACATCTGATGAGTGGGCTTCTCTGGTAGACAAGGCAACTGCTGCTTGAGACCACCCATTGTACAGTGCAAGGCCCTGCTGATGTGCCCACAGGAGGCACACACTCGGATTCCACCGAGGCTGTGAGCGTCCCAGTGCACAACCAGAACACTGGGCCTGATCCTCAAGCAGGGACACTTCACTCGCCCCTGCACGTTACTCCCTACATAGGTTTCTGTGCAGCACAGCCATACGCTGCTTGCATTTTTTTTAAGGAATTTAGAAAAAAGAAAAAGCAACTCTTTCACGTTACTTACCAGGCTCTCTCTTTAGGCACCTGTAACTAGTATTTATTAACCAGTGAATAAATAACATCTGCTGGTAAAAAATGTCATTCCCCTTTGTAAGCCTTGATTATGGGTTAGAATCTTCCATTACAAAAGGACTTTCCCAGAGGATGCCCATCAGAACAGGATCTGGGAGTCCGAGCCACACCAATGTCTGAAACTCAAGCTAAGACTAAGAACTTGCTGCATTTACCTTAAAATTGGTGAAGATTGTGCAGTACCTGTGGCTCAGTGAGTAGGGTGCCAGGGTGGGGGGTTCCAACACAGCCCCGGCCCAAACTGCAAAAACAACAACAAAAATAGCCTGGTGTTGTGGCAGGTGCCTGTAGTCCCAGCTACTTGGGAGGCTGAGGCAAGAGAATTGCCTAAGCCCCAAAGCTGGAGGTTGCTGTGAGCTGTGACGCCACTGCACTCTACTGAGGGTGACAAAGTGAGGCTGTCTCAAAAAAAGAAAGAAAGAAAAAAGTGGTGAAAGTGATGGGCTGTTCTTACACTTGATGCTGATAGTTTTGAAACCTCAATTAATGAGAAAAATAATCAATGCTATTTTTTCTTACATTTTCTCTGAGTGGCTAAAAGGACAGATACTGAAATTTGAATGCTTACCTTTCATTGCAGGGGGATGGGCACTTAAAAAAAGTTTTTTAATCATTTAAAGTATCTAATTTCTAAATAATTGAAGTGATAAAAACATAGATGTGATGTTAATGATCTCTTATAATAATGGAAAATGAGCTTTCCTTGGAACAATTCACATATAAACAGCTTTTAGGGACCTCATCAATTCTTTGAAAGGGCCTGGATTCACTTCAGGTCACAGAAGATGGAGCCTCAAATTTTTGTTACATGTTTATTAAAGACAAGTATACCGTTGGAAGGCAGGGAATGTGGTAAAAATTGAGTTACAAAAAATTTTTTTCCATTGCTGACTAGTTTCAAGATACTATCAAAATAGCAAATTAGTCTAGTCTGCTGTGGCAATGACTGAATTGCCTCTCTTTCTCAACATTTCTTTCTCACTGGCTGATTCATCTTTACCCATATTTCATGCATTTATAATTGTTGTTGCATTGGCGTACAATGAAAACTGCGTACAATAGAATCATGAAATTAAAGAATCAGTTGCTGAAACGGAATGGAAAGTATATCCAGCCCTCAAGTAGGGGAATTATTGCTCCTGAGCTTACATTTAATGACAAAAAAATTATAATAATAATAAAAAAATAAATTTGATTACCTTGTCAGACAAAGTGAAAAAGGGAAGGTTAAATAGTATAGCATGTACTAATTACATAGCACATAACTATCCAGTAAAAAGACACTGCATTGCAGCACTAACGCAATGAAAAACTTGTAGGAATAACCACATGATATTGAAAAACAAGGCAGGCACAAATATACAAATATATACATTCATATAAATTATAACAGGGCACTTTGCCAGAATGAAAGTAAGATAGAAAGGCAAGTAGGTTTTTCTTTGATTTTAAACACAGGCTTATGGAATCTAGAATATAGAAGACAAATGTACTTCTTACATTGGGTTTCTAGACCCCACCCTAGATGTATTGAATCATTTATCTGGGGACGGGGGCAGAGGATTTGGGAAAGAGTTCTGTGAAGAATCTTGGGATGATTTTTGACACAGTCTTTGGGTAGGGAGGCAATGGGTAAAACTTAGTCTAGGCTTATCACCCTCAAGGTTAGTTTCAACTAAAATTTTGACCAGATATGGACAAATAATGATCAAAGACTGAGTGCAGGTAACTGAGAGCATGCGTAATATCTTTTTAATAAACTAACATTCTTTTCTTTTTTTTGCAGTTTTTGGCTGAGGCTGGGTTTGAACCCGCCACCTGTGGCATATGGGGCCAGCACCCTACTCCTTTGAGCCACGGGTGCCACCCGAAATTAACATTCTTTATTGAACTTTAGTAGGTACCCAATCTATATGGACTCATACATTGTGTACACTCATTGTCTTACTAAGAAGACATGGAGAATAATGTAAGTATCAGAGGTGCTGAAGCATTTCTCTCTACTCCCAACCACTACCACAAAACAAAACAAAGAAGGAAAACTTTCAAAATGCTTGTAGTGCATACTCAAGGCTTGGAAGCTTCGATGTTCTTTCTGCCCTTTCTTCATGTGAAGAGGCAGCTTCCAGTTTTTTCGGAATGGCAACGAATGTTAGATGTTTAGGCTTCTAGCTCGCCTTATGCTCCTGGCTATTCCTCTGGCCAGTTTTAGCTTATGGGTGCTGTGACTTCCTTACTACTCCAAAGCTCCCACATTCATCATTCTGAGCACAGCCCAGGTGTCAGCAAGATTAGGCAGTTTGTGGCTTCACCTAAGGTTAAAGAGAGGCAAAGATTCACATAAGGGATGGTGCCAGACAGTGAATCAATAGTCAGATGTACTCCAAGTTCCAGCTTGTTGATGCAGTGTTCATGGTTTGGTTGTGTGTTATTGCTCCAGTAAGCTGTACCAAGTGCCCGATTGCTGCACTACGGTGCAGTTCCAACATCTGCTTAGTTCAGAAGATAAGTTTTGTTCTTCATAAAGTCAAAAGGGATTTGCAATTGTCTTTGCTACTCTGGGCAACTCAGAGGGCAATAAAAAGGGGCAGCAGAAATGCCTCTCCAACAAATTTAAGTGATGGCTCTATACTACTCTTTTACTAATTTCCCCACCAAATATTTAAGATCAAGCTCGGCACCTGTGGCACAATGGTTATGGCGCCAGCCACATACACTAAGGCTGGTGGGTTCAAGCTGAGCCCAGGCCAGTTAAACAACAATGACAACTGCAACAAAAAATAGCTGGGCGTTGTGGCAGGCACCTGCTACTTGGGAGACTGAGGCAAGAGAATCACTTAAGGCTCGGCACCTGTAGCTCAACGGGCTAAGGCGCCAGCCATGCACACCTGAGCTGGGGGTTCAAATCCAGCCTGGGCCCACCAAACAACAATGACGGCTGCAACCAAAAAATAGCCGGGCACTGTGGCGGGTGCCTGTGGTCCCAGCTACTTGGGAGGTGGAGGAAAGAGACTCGCTTGAGCCTAGGAATTGGAGGTTACTCTGAGCTGTGATGCCACAGCACTCTATCCAGGGTGACAGCTTGAAACTCTGTCTCAAAAAAAGAAAAAGAAAAGAAAAATTTGAGAACAGATACTAGTTTTAAAATAAAAACCGATATTGTCTTGTGCTTGGATGCTTTACTTATGAATCACACTGCTATCTGGGAAGCATAAACTTTGATAAGCAGAACTATTTCTCATGAATATTCATCTCCGAGGCTTACAGTTAGCAAACAAGAGTGTCTCCGATTAGCTTACTCTAATGCGCCAAACATCAGACTAGAATGCACCATGGTTGGATTTCCACATAGAGGAACTTAGTTTGTAACAATTTTTCTAATTTTTTTTTTTACATATACATGTGTTAATTAAATTTCCACCTTTTGCCTTCACAGCCTTAAAAAGGCTTAAAATTTAATAACAATAACAATGTTTAAGATAAGGACTAGAAACAAAAAACACGTAAAGAATGAATGAAGATAAATACATTCAGAAAAGAAAACAGACAATTACTGCATCGAAATATTAAGCAATATTAGCAATATCAATGCCAAGAAAGTAACGTTCACATTGTCAAATGAGATATTAACTGTGAGGTTCAGTATGAAGTCATCAGTTAACTTCTTTTTTTTTTTCCCAAAGTCTCAAAAAATAGACAATATTATATAAATAAAAGTAAAGGAGAGTTTCAAAAAACAGATCATGCCAAATCTTATAGACAATAGAAAAAGAAGAAATATTTCAAAATCAGAATTTTTCTAATTTTTAATGAGGAAAAGCCTTTGTATATTAGAACGTGCATTCTAAGTTTGGACAAAAATAACTTAGTTGTTTTAAAAGATCCTCCATTCTTTGTAATCTTTGCTAGAGGTCTCTTCTCACAGACATAGCTCCTAGGGATGCTGGGGTTAACAAAATACATACAGCTCTGTCCTTCTTGCAGATAAAACCTACTAAGAAAGACATATAAGAAACCAGAATAATATAGTGCGGTGTGAAAATGTTGTAACAGGAGGGTTTTAAGGTGCTAAGCTCACATAAAGGGGCATTTAGGTCAGGCTTTAGAAGATATGGAAGGCTTAGGCTGAACCCTAAAATTTTGAGTCGGGGTAACATGTAAGGGTGAGGAAGAAGAAGAGAAAAAGGAAAAAACAAAGAACATGAGAAGAACATTCACAAATGCTGGAAGGCAAGAGAAAAGCATGGGATCAGTGAGTCCAAGAGACTCCAGAGGAGTGAACTCCTGATTAGAGTGGGAGGTGAGAATAAAAATGAAGGCTGGATGTTCAATGAGGATGTTGAGTTTCTAGCCTGGATACAACTTGGAGGTTTGATGCTAAAGACAACAGGCTTGATTTCAAACCAATTGACTTTGAGGTACATATTGAACAACCAAATGAAGATGTTCAATAATTTCCTGGGTATATGAATCTTAATCTTCAGAAAACATATGAGAGCTAATATACAGATTTGTGATTCATGAGCACCAAGATGATATTTGAAGCACAGGGTTTGATGGCAAGAGGGAGAGAGAGAATTCACAGTAACACAATATGAAAAGAAAGTCGGGAAAGCAAAGGAGGTACAAGGATTTGCTGCTTGTTAGAACGTTAGATTTTAATGCAGAAAACTTTCTATGGTATGAGTAGGGTTGTCCAGAATTATTTATAACAGCACAGCATGATTTCCTTTCATCATCTTTTATTTAAATTCACATCTTTCCCCTCTGTCTCTTTCTTTCTCTTCTCTCTCTCATCCTCTTATTTTGACCTCCTCTGCCTTTTCTCTCCTTTCGTTTTCCAGGAAACTTAAAACTGAAGTCTAAATAGAGCTTGATAAAATAAAAACAAGTGCTCAGTGTGTCATATTGTATGGATTGATCTAAAAACAACAGGGTCCAAAAATGAGCCTTCTTGCTATTTCTGGTTTCATAAATTCATGACAATTACTTGATATCAGTTTTCCACTAATAATCTATTATAGATAGACAGATCAATTAACTAGATTATGTAGAACTATCTATTGTAATCTTGTTGCTGAATAGGTCTCTTTTTTGGATGTTTTCTCTTTGTCCCTACAGATTCTCTCAGCCTTTTTTCTTGTTCCTGCCCTGTGACTTAGGAGGCTGATGTCTCTTTTCTTTATCTGGATTTGGCCAATTGGAGGAGGTGTCCAGAGATGGGAGAGAAGGATGAAAGAGATACTTTTTCAGCTTCCCTCCTGCTGACCTCAAGTTTGCAGTTGCTATATCTGTCAACCTAAAGGCATAGCTCCTGGTGCATCAATCTCTTCCATAACCTCAGGTTTCTTGTGTACTATCTTTGTCCTTCAGACTTAGCAATGGCTCCTTGAACTTACTAGCTATGAGGTGCTTCTCCTTAGCTCTTCTTGGGTTTTATGAATCCTTTTAAAACAGTGCTATGATTAAACTCTTCTCAAACACCCCCTTTAAATGTCCTATTTGCTTCTGGTACATTGATGGGCAGAAATCTGTACCAGACTATGGATTCTCGAAGGTTAAGACCTTCTATACCTTAACCTTTATACCTTTAGTTAATTAATCAAGATTTATTAGAAGAACAACATATGAATTAATGCTACTTTGGAGACAAGTTAAGAAGAAATAGCATAACGGAAGAAGCAAAACGACTTAATCAATAGACCTTGAAAGTATGTGACTGGGTTTCAATCTGCTTGTTCTACTAGACAGAAGAATCCTCACTGGTGACATTTTCCCGTCTTGAAGAAAATTAAATTAAAATGCCGCAGACTGCAATAGCAGAAGAAGATTGAAAAACACATAGAAAAGTTAGGTGGAAAAGCGTGGTAACTCAGGAGGCTGTGTTCAAAGGAATGCAAACCACAGGACTCCTTCCTTGAGAAGTTAACTCTCCGGTTTGAGATTAGCTCCTGTGGTTTGGCTGGTTCCATGGTCCATGTTTAGCAAGCAATAACAGACATTTCCCTTTCTTCCCCGGGCAATGCAGTGTCCAAACCAAAAAAGCATTGTTCTATCTAGAAAACAAAATAAAACACAACAAATGGCACAAGCCCACATGGGAGGGCGTTGATGCAGCGTCTTCCAGCAAGAATCTTAGGGATTAAGCAGGGGTATGGCTAGGCTGGCTTGCCTTTTGATGACCTCCTTGCTGTACTCAAAGGTAAAATGTCAACACACAAAGAGCTGGTTCACCAAAGGAGCTGCTCGCAGCAGAATAGATTTCTGCACAGCACAGGAGAGGCAAGAGAAAGCTGCACGGAGGGGCTGGCTGAACTAACACTTTTCCATTTGTGATGTGAGGCAAGTCTGCTCCTGGGTTATCAAGTCCAAAAGAAAGCGCAGGTGATAAATGAGGAAGGAAGCTCAGGGACAGAGGGTACACGTGAAACACTTACATGTTGGTTTGCTGTCCTTTCATAAGACAGCGTCTGCGGTTCCCACGTTTGCCATGCTGTACTACTAGTCCTACTACCCAGTGGCTGCCAAGGTCACCATCATCACCAACAATGTTTTCATGCCACCATCACAGTGAAGACTCATGGTAATGCCGTGAAGAAATGCACACTCTACCAGTGGGTTCCTTCCTCAGATTAAAATATGTAAAACCACGATGCCGTAAACCTTCACTGAATGCCCAAAGTGTTTAGGGGGCGTTGTACTTCCTTACCAACAGTCGTGAGTGCTAACCCGGAGTCCTGTGTTTTTCACCGATATGCTGCGTGGTTCTGAGTGTAACAGAAAGAAAATAAGAAACTTATTTAAGAAAATAAGTTTTAACTCAGCCTTTTCTCAGTGTAACAAAACTCTAGCAATTCTGAGGGGGAATAGAAGATTACTTTACACCCACACACATGCATACAAGGATTCTGAGCTTTGTAATTCAGTCTACTTTCTTCTTTGAGACTTTACTGGAGGCCTGATCATTTTTGCTGTCACTCTCTGCTGTGTCTTTTCTTAAATGTCGTAGGAATATAAATAGATTCAAACAATATACAGCCTTTTGTCTCCTGTTTCTTTTCTTGAGCATAATGCTTTTGCGTTTCATCTCCGTTGTTACTCGCGTCAGAAGGGATTTTGTTGTGTTTTTACTACTGAATTCTATTTCATCCTTTGACTGTACCACACACATTTCACGTGTTCATTTACCACTTGAATATTTTCAGTACTTCTAGCTTTTGGCTATTATAACTCATACTTCTATGAACATTACAGATAAGCGTTTGTGTGAACATAAATGTTCCTTTTGATTATGTAGAGAACTGGAAGTGAAATGGCTAGATTATACAGTACGCTTAATTTTTAAAGATTACTAAAGTGTTACAAAATTCTCATACTATTTTGCCTTTTCCCTGCGTATGAATGTTCCATTTGGTTGGAGTATTTAAGTCATTCATATTTAATATAATTATTGGTAGGCTTGGAATTAGACATGTCACTTTTCTATTTTTTTCGACTTACACCATTTGTTTTTCTCTCTGTTGCTCCTTTTAATATTTCTTATGTTAAAGAACATTTGGGGGCGCACCATTTTATTTCATCTGCTATTTTTTTGCCATGTATTTCCTCTTGTTAAGTATTGTAGTGGTCACTTAATAATATGTCTCATGTTTCAAGTTAGCAACAAAGTATGTCCAGTAAAATATGGGAAATCTGTGCTAAAATAGCCCGCCCAACCAATTTTATACCATTGTTTTCATAGCCAGAGTATCTGTTAACATCATAAACATAACGATAGAACGCTTTAGTTTTTCTTTAAATATTTCAATATTTTAAAGAGGTTAACAGAAACAAAAATTCATATGTATATAAGCAGCACCAGAGCATATGTATGGACCAATATTTTATATTTATGCACATAGTTGCTATGTGCTATGAAGCTGGGATATGATATATAATAGTATTGTTTCCCTGCAGGCTGAAGGATTGTCTTTTTTATATATTGTAGCAGAGAGCCGATAGGAAACAATCACCTCAGTTTTATTTGGACACGTCCTTATTATCTTCATTTTTTAATTGAATCATAGCTGTGTACATTAGTTCAATCATGGGGTACAGTGTGGGGGCTTCACATGCAATCTGAGATATTTTTATCAACCTGATTGACATACTATTCATGATATTTTCTCGTTTATTATATGAAAACATTTTATCTTCATTTCTAAAGAAGACTTCTGCTGGTGTGAAATGATTAATCAATTTTGTACGATTGTTTGGTGTTTGTCTTTCATCTTTCACCTTCATAACCACCACTTTTTCCACACTCCAGCATTTCTGCTGAAAAATCAGCCCTATGTAATGTGTTATTTTTCACCTGCTAATCTCAAGAGGTTCTCTTTGTATCTGTCTTTCAGCAGTTTAACTGTAATGCATCTGTGTGTGGTTTCTTTGTTTTTTGTTTGTTTGTTTTCATTAGGTTAGTCAAGCTTCTTGTGCAGGAAGGATGTTGCTTTTCATCAGATGTGGGAAGTTTTCAGCCACTGTTTCAATGACGAACTCCCCTTCTCTCTCCATCTCCCTGCTGGCACTCCCAACTACGGACGTCAGAATACGTGACACTGTGCTGCAGATTTTGAAGGTCTGCACAGTTGACAGACCTTCAAATCATTGCCTCCCTTTTTCAGATTGGATAATTTCTGTACGTCTATTTTCCAAGTTCACAAATTCTTTCTTCTTCCATCTCAAGTGCACTGGTTAGCTCATCCACTTTCTTTTCGATTTCAGTTATTGTACTTTTCAGTTATAGAATTTCTGTTTTTTTAAATACTTTTCATTTCTCTATTGATAGTGTCATATTTATTCATATTTAGTATGAATAAGACACTATTTATTCTAAATATGAATGCTTACTGATTCATATTTAGTATATTCTTTTTTTAATCATTCAGGGATATTTGTAGCAACTGTTTTGAAGTCTTTGCGAAATCCAACCTTTGGGTTATTAGGTACACATTTTGATTGGCTTTTCACAGCTTAGTAATTATCATTTTAGCAGTAAACGCTTTAGATAATGCCTTGAAATGACTCTGAGCTCTCTTTCTTTTCCTCCTTGTGAGTTGTGGATTTGATATTTTGTGCCAATCACACAGGTGCCTGAATACAAACCAAAAAAAAAAAAAAAGATCAGCCTTCTTCATGCTGTGCAACTGCTGAAGTTTGTGACAACTTTTCTCATTTTTGTGTGATTTTCTTTTTAAACTCTTAGTTCTCCAGAATTATCCCTGGGTCTGTGTATTTACAGATCAGCCCATGCTTTGTGCAGAGGCTCAAACTCCTCGAGCTGCTGAAACTTTCCTTTCTGCCACCCAAACTGTGTGTGGGGAGTTGAGAAATATATTCCAAGATGGAATCAGCATCCAAGTCACGCCAGGGTTTTGGTTCTTACCCGGTTCTCTGGTGTCCCTCACGTGCACCCAACACTAGCTTAGCACTCTGCTCCAAAGTGAATGATATCAGCCTGTCCATCCTTCTGTTGCTTTTGAAATCTCATTAAATTTCTACTTTTTCTGCCACATACCCAAAACCAAGTTCACCGTCCTTGGCCAGTAGAATTTTATTACTGGAAACGAAGTCCATAGACGCACCTTGATCAGGAAGCCGACAGGTCAGTGCATTGCCAAGCTCTCTCCTCTCCCTGCCACCTCCCTCCCTCTCTCCCTTTTCTTTTTCTCGCTTTTTTCTTTCTTTCTTTTTTCCATACAACAGTAGCAGTTTTACTTGCACAAGTATTTCTTAAGTCCTTTCTTTCCTTTGGATCCTTTTTAGTGTCCTGAAAAGTGCTGATTTTTAATACCCCTCCCCCCCAGTGTTCTACTTGTTCTCTGCACAAGGAAGTTGAGTGACCTCATGGAGCTGTTAGTGAATGGGGAGCCAGCTATTTTGGAGCTTTGTACATGACACACTCCACTATCTGAGTTCCTTAGCTGACTTTTCTATGATTCAGATGCACTGGGGCTGGAGATACAAACTGAAGTGAGCCCAGTGAGTCTTTGGGGCTGGCACGGTTTGATGGACTAAATTCCTTTCCACCTCAGTCCTGTTTTGCAGCCCTAATTGCCAATGTGACTACATATGGAGATACAGTTTACACGACATACGTTTGCACGTGGTAATAAGGGTGGGGTCCTAATCAGAAGGCGGCTTCTGGGAAGAGGAAAGGAAAGAGATAGGTCTGTCTGTCCAGTGCTCTGCATGGAGTCAAGGCCACGTGAGCACTCGTGAGAAGGAGGCCTTCAGTAAGCTGAGAAGAGAGCCCTCCTCAGCACCTGATGAGGCTGCAACCACACCCATGCACTTTCAGGTTCCAAAATTATGTACAAAACCCGTTTCTACGGTTTAAGCCACCAAGTCGAAGATATTTTGTTACAGCAGCTTGAGCTGTTTAAGACGCACAGAGTTCTTATTCAAGTAAATATTGCAATTCTGTGATGTGTTAGAAATTTTCCTCTCAATTTAAACAAATTGGTTTTATTTCTTGTTTAATCAATAAGAAGATTGAAGTTTGGGGAAATTAAGTAATACATTCACTTAGATGTAAAGAACTTATCAGTGGAAGTTAGAGCCTCACTTCAGCTGACTTCATAAAGATAATTTTATTCCTACCACTCCCCCCACCCCAAATAAAGGCTACTAGCACCTTTTGCGGCCTTATATCACGTATTAAATCTGTCCATTTGTCTTTCCCTGAGTGACAGATCAGATGCACTGGTCTTCCATTCTTCCATGGTAGCAATCTGGTAGGACTAATAAAATGCTATATCCTCACACCTGTTACCCACAGGCTGCAACACTCTTGTAACTGATCAGTCTCACCTCTTGATCTAAAATATTTTGCTTCACTAAATATTTGCGATTATATCCATTACAATAAGCTAACTTTTATTTTTGTTTTCAACCTGAACATAGAGCCATTCTCAGCTTAAAAGAACCAAATTTCCATAGATGTCCTTATGCATTTTTTTTCTTCTGGGACATTTGGGGTTAAGACATTAGAGATTAAATGTATTGTACTTATTCAAATTCTTTAGAGAAATGAAGACTTTGGCCCTCAGTGTTATCCATTTACATTTAAAGTTGGTATCTAAAAATATCTAGAAAAAAGGCAAATGTTGCCACCAAGGAGAAGTCAAGAAAATTTCTCCCATGTATAAGGCTTTTCATTATCACTTTCAATATAACTTCTCCCTCTCTGTGCCTACTCACTTTACATCTCTACCCTCTTATATCTATGCAATTATTTCTTTAATTTAGATGACCTTTCTACTATTACTGGTGTGATTATCATGCTCAATGCTTCCCTCCATCACCGGCATCAAATAATGTGTAAGTGACATCAGGATAAGCAAGGCTTGGACATATCTCCAAGATAAATCAACAAGCTTCATTTGCAAACTAATCTGATTTCATTTCCTGGAGCGTTTCTTCTTGAGAATCTATAGACCGAAATTTTTTCTGTCTGATGCAGATGATCTTATCTTCTATATTCTGCAAATAATACTGGGTACATGTTAAAAACCAGCTAAACATACATATGCCCTCTAATTCTGCCCTGAAGCACCCCAAAGCAAAAGATTAACATAGCGAGATAATCATCTCCTGGGCTCTTTTGTAGACTCTGTATTTTCTTTACTTTCCCACAGGATAATTCCGTTGGTATCCTCACCTCTGAGTCCTTAAGCATGAGTCAATCCTGTGGTGAAATGTTCCCATTGTTACTATAACTGTAGACACTGGAGGGAAAGCCCATCTCCAGGGGTTATTTCCAGGATAACAGCTTACTAAGGAGAACTGTCAATCATGAACATGACTGTCTGGTGCTCTAAGTAACTACTCAAAAATTTGCCATGTAAATAGGATTTATATTCACATTGTTCTTTTCAATGGTAAAATTCAAAAAAATTTGACTTGAATTGGTCATATTAAAATATTTTAAATTAAATTTGTCATGACTGATCTATTCCAGAAAATAATACTAACATAGAAGACATGAGGATTTTTTGTCATATTTTAGAGTGTCGTTTGGTGCTTTTTGTGTTTTCTTTCTGTTTTTTCCCCAGTGGTCTTTGTGGAATCTTACGCTGATCACTGATTACTCTTATCTCCTAAGTATAGTTAATTTCTAAAATTCTGCTCTTGATTCATTTTAAATCTTTTTTTCCTTTGGGGGGGATGTCCTCTGCATGCACAATTTTAGTGCTAGCCTGCAGACATGGAAAGGAAAAAGTTGTGAGCTATGGATGAGGACGTGGAGGCCTCCAATTACAAATAGGATTTTGAAGATAGCACAGTGAGATAAACTGAATATATATGATATATACAAACTGAGGTTATGTTTCTTTTTTATTATTAAGTCATATACACATAGATCATGAATACATTTATGCATATGCAGGGTACAATGTGTTGATTTTTTAATACAATTTGGTGTGCTTACATCAAACTAATTAATATAGCTTTAGCCTCATTTACTTGATTATTGTGTTAAGACATTTATGTTCTACATTTGATAGACTTGACTTGTACCCATGCAAGATGCTCCTTAGATGTGGTTTCATCTTTTATCCTCTCTCTATCAAACCGTGAAGATAGCACGGTGAGTATTCCAAGCAGAAGGAAATGAATAGTTCTAAGAAGGAATGGGACAACCTGGAGAACAGCTGTCACCTTTGAGTCTGTGTAGAGGAGTATAAAAGTAAGTTGAGACTATGTTCTATCAGGACTGAGATAGACAAGTGAGGCTCAGAGAAGAGTTTTCCCAGTGGGAAACAAAATAAGTGAGGGAGTTTCCCTTAGAGATTCCTATGGCAACATGAGTGGGGAGAGAATAACTGGGAGAGACAAAACACGTAAGGTGACTAGAAGAACAGAATGATACAGGTTAGAACTATTGAGGGTTTAGTTAAGGTTTAATAACAGACATAGGACAAATTGATGCTCCAGCCTAATGATTATCAGAGTACAGCTCCCTTTTTTACCAAATTAACCCATTGCCTGTTTTTGTAAATAAAGTTTTATTGAAACACATTCATATTCATTCATTTACATACCGTCTAGGGCTACCTTGGCACTACGACAGTAGAAGTGAGTTCCATGTCAGACACTGTATGCTGTATAAAGCCTAAGTTATTTACTATCTGACACAAGAAGGTTTGCCAACACCTCTTCAAACTAACTCAGAGAGGTGAGCATTGACTTAACCTAAAATTTGACAAAACATAGAAGATGGATGAAGGGGAAAGTGGGACATTTCACTGTTTGACTGGGGGGATAATGGCATCAGAGGACATCACAAATTTGGGAAGAGTAAGCAAACATCTATATCTTGGTTAAAAATTCCCAGAAAATAATGCAGCGATGATTTAGAACATTTTGAACATCAAGGATGATTTGGGTATTAAAAAAGAGGCTTTCCTGACCTTTTTTTTTGTTTTTTTTAGGGCATTTTTTTCAGATTTATTTCCAATACCTAAACAACAACAACAACAAATAAGCTAAAGGTCCAATAAGACAGATAAACTGAATATATATGATATATGCAAACTGAGGTTATGTTTCTTTTTTTTTTATTAAGTCATATACACATAGATCATGAATACATTTATGCATATACAGGGTACAATGTGTTGATTTTTTAATACAATTTGGTGTGCTTATATCAAACTAATTAATATAGCTTTAGCCTCATTTACTTGATTATTGTGTTAAGACATTTATGTTCCACACTTGATAGACTTGCCTTGTACCCATGCAAGATGCTCCTTAGATGTGGTTTCATCTTTTATCCTCTCTCTATCAAACCTCCCTCCCCACTCCATTTCTCTCCTTCATCCTGGGCTATAGTTGTGTTCTATCTTTCATAAGAAAGTGTGAGTAAATATAAGTTGGTTTCATAGAAGTACTGAGTACATTGGATACTTTTTCTTCCGTTCTTGAGATACTTTACTCAGGATAATATGTTCCAGGTCCCTCCATGTAAACATAAAAGAGGTAAAGTCTCCATCATTTTTTAAGACTGCATAGTATTCCATGGTATACATATACCACAACTTATTAATCCATTCATGGGTCAATGGTCATTTTGGGCTTCTTCCATGACTTGGCTATTATGAATTGAGCTGCAATGAATAATCTGATGCAGGTATCTTTTTTGCAAAGTGATTTTTGGATATATTCCTAGTAGAGGAATTGCAGGATCCAATGACAGGTCAATTTTTAGATCCCTGAGCTTCTTTCCAAAAGAAACGTATTAGCTTGCATTCCCACCAGCAGTGGAGAAGTGTCCCCTTTTCTCCACATCAACGCCAACACCTGTAGTTTTGGGATTTTGTTATGTGGGCTATTCTTATTGGAGTTAGATGGTATCTCAAAGTGGTTTTGATTTGCATTTCTCTGAAGATTAAAGATGATGAACATTAATCTGAAGGAAATTGACCAAAATACTTGGAAACATGCCACCTTCTTAGACTTAGCCAGGAAGAAGTGGAAATGTTGAGCAGGCCTATATCAAATTCTGAAATAGCATCAACTATACAAAATCTTCCCAAAAAAGAAAAGCCTGGGACCAGATGGCTTCACATCAGAATTCTACTAAACCTTAAAGAAAAACTAGTGCCCATATTACTTAATCTTTTCCAAAACATAGAAAAATAAGGAATACTTCCCAACACATTCTATGAATGAATTCTATTCTATCAATTAGTTTGATGTAAGCACGCCAAATTGTATAAAAAAATCAACACATTGTACCCTGCATATGCATAAATGTATTCATGATCTATGTGTATATGACTTAATAAAAAAATAAAATAATAAAAAAAAGAAATGTAAACTCAGTTTGTATATATTGTATATATTCAGTTTATCTGCATTATTGGACATTTAGCTTATTTGTTGTTGTTGTTTAGGTATTGGAAATGAATCTGAATTTTAGCAAAATCACCCTGATCCCCAAACCAGGAAAAGACCCAACAAGAAAAGAAAATTATAGACCAATATGTCTAATGAATATTGATGCAAAAATATTCAATAAGATTCTAGCAAACAGAATCCAGCAACACATCAAACAAATTATACACCACAACCAGGTGGGTTTTATCCCAGGTTGTCAAGGCTGGTTCAATATATGTAAATCTATAAATATAATAAATCACATAAACAAATTAAAAAACAAAGACCATATTATTCTCTCAATTGATGAAGAAAAAGCTTTTGATAATATCCAGCATCCTTTTATGATCAGAACACTTAAGAAAATAGGTATAGAAGGGACATTTCTTAAACTGATAGAGGCCATCTACAGCAAACTTACAGCCAATATTATATTGAATGGAGTAAAATTGAGAACATTTCCACTCAGATCAGGAACCAGGTAAGGTTGCCCAGTATCTCCACTGCTTTTTAACATTTAAATGGAAGTCTTAGCCATTGCAATCAGGCAAGAGAAGGCAATCAAGGGTATCCATATAGGGTCAGAGGAGATTCAACTTTCACTCTTCACAGATGCTATGCTATGGGTCAGAGGAGATCGAACTTTCACTTTCACTCTTCACAGATCCTACGCTTATATACCTGGAAACCCCAGGGACTCAACCACAAAACTCTTAGAAGTGGTCAAGGAATACAGCAGCATCTCAGGCTAAAAAAATCAATACTCACAAATCAGTAGCATTCATATACCAAGAATAGTCAAGCTGAAAAAAGTCATGGACTCTATTCCCTTTACAGTAGTGTCAAAGAAAATGAAATATCTGGGAGTGTACCTAACCAAGGACGTGAAAGATCTCTATAAAGAGAACTATGAAACTCTGAGAAAAGAAATAGCTGAATAGGTTGACAAATGGAAAAACATACCATACTCATGGCTGGGAACAATCAACATTGTTAAAATGTCCATACTATCCAAAGCAATCTACAGATTTAATGCAATCTCCACTAAAGCACATCAGTCAAATTTTAAAGATCTGGAAAAACTACTACTTCATTTTACATGGAAACAGAAAAAAACCTCAAATAGTCAAGACATTAATTGGAAATAAAATCAAATCAGGTGGAATCATGCTACCAGACTTCAGACTATACTATAAATCTATATTGGTCAAAAGAGCATGGTATTGGCACAAAAACAGAGAGGTAGATGTATGAAACAGGACTGAGAACCAAGAGAAGAATCCAGACACTTATCATCATTTGCTCTTCGATAAGCCCATCAAAAACTAAAATTGGGGGAAAGACTTCCTATTTAACAAATGGTGCTGGGTGAATTGGCTGGTGACTGGTAGAAGACTGAAACTGGACCCACACCTTTCACCGCTAACAAAAATTGGCTCTGATTGAATAAAAGACTTAAACCTGAGACCTGAAGCCATAAAGATTCTTGGAGATAGTACAGGGGAAACACTTGAAGAAATTGGCCTGGGAGAAAACTTTATGAGAAGGACCCCCAGGGCAATTGAAGCAATACCAAAAGTACATTACTGGGATCTGATTAAACTAAAAAGCTTCTGCACTGCCAAGAACACAGTAAGTACAGCAAGTAGACTGCCCTCAGAATGGGAGAGGATGTTTGCAGGTTACGTTTCTGACAAAGATCTGATGTTCAGAATCAACAGAGAATTCAAACTTATTAATAGGAAGACTTATTAATAAGAAAAGAAGTGATCCCATTCACTATGGGCAGGAGATCTGAACAGAAGCTTCTCCAAAGAAAACAGGCGCATGGTCTCCTGGCTGGTCTTAAATATCCTCAAAGCTCTCCTGGTCATCTTCTATGCTTCACTGACAATTTTTCCCTAAACTTTGATTTTTCAGTTAGGATAAAGTTTCCTGATCCAAGCCTCAGATATGATGCAATTTCCTTCAATCCCCTGGACAAATGGATAGTGAATCCTTGCTCCCTGAAGACATCGTTTATGAGGAAATTTTAGATCACATTATCAATTTCAAAACACAGACATGGCTATTTATTCTCTTAATACAAGAAAAGATGTTTGTGAGAATGATCAATCTATTGGCATTTTTTTTCAGAAGTTTAAATCATAGTGCAATATATTCACCCAATGATATTATTATTTTCATATTCATATTGGAGACAATGTTAACATCACATAGGCAAGTTTAATTCCTTTTTGGGTCTGTATTAGCTTTACTAAGGTCTAATAAAAGACCACCCATTGTAAAGCTCATGCTGTACTAAGGCTAAATTACATTATCCTCATGACTTACTAGTAAATATATGTATTAATATACACCTGGATGGATGTGTATGTAAAGTTCACGTGTAATTTAAAATAGTTTAACATAATAAATTGTACATTAACTTTACATCCACCCTGCATATGAATTTATATACAAATATATAAATCTAAAAAAGTGGCCAGTCTTAAAACCGATTTTTTTTGATGAAGATGGTATTGCCATAACTGCAACTTCAGTGGCCATCTTTGCAGTGTGTTCTTTTCAAGGTCATCTTTCATTTTTTATCAGCCGAATATTCAAGGACAATTACTTGTATAGAAAAGTAATATCATAGTCTTATCAAGTCCTGTATTGTTTCATCCAGAGGTTGCTTTAGCTGCAAATGCAAGCATTTGATTTTTTGAAACATGAATTAGACACTTTGAGAGGAGGGGAAGAAAAGATTATTTTTTGTGCTAGCCTTCAAAGGAGAAAGAAAAAACAGGAACAGAAGGAGCAAAAAGAAAGAGGAGGTGCAGGCTCCTCAAAAGTGGATTACTTCTCTCAGGTCCTTCCCGAGCCAGTATGTATGATTTGCCTTTTAGATCTCGAAGGAGGAGAGAATAGTCAGAAAACCTATAGTTTAGGGGATGATTTGATGACTCTGAATTTGTATCCACAGTCTTCGCTTATTGCAAACATATTCTTGTGTATTTGAGGATTATTTAAACTACCCTTGAACAATGAGCTCTCTCCAGCAGGGAAGACATCCCTGCCAGGATAATGTTAAATTATATAAACAGCGTCTAATGAGATCTGTTATTACCTGCTCTTTGGTCGTGCTGGGGCATGCAGTCTGAGGGCTCATGTTTCTAAGTGCTATCATAAATCTTTCAGCCTGTTTTGCTTCTGAAACTTCTAACTAATATCTTTCCTCTCATGTTGAAATCTACATCCTCATTTAAACCTCATTTAAATTTCCAATGTTGAAGTCTATGTCTTCATCAAACAGGATTTGTGAAAAGATAAGAGGGTTTGCATTGAAACAGATCATTGTTTAAGAAGATAAAATTCATTTGCTTAAAAATGAGAGAGTATTAAGGATAGAATTCTTCCACAGGAATGAATACTTGAAATTGGGGGTGGGTGGGGGTGACAAATCCTCCCCATTTCACTGATTCTTATTAATAACATTCTTATCCATATTGCATTACCCTCGGGAGAAGTGAGGAGCTTCTTGGACTCAACTGTGTGTAGGGTGAAGGAAAGAATTTCAACACAAGGCAAAGAGTCTAAATTAATCTTCTTTGATTTACAAGTTATTTGTGATGATGTTGTTTTATAGGTATTTGTTTCTACAATATGAGAGAAAGACTCTTAAAATGCAAAAATACAAATTGGATGGTAATAATATATCATGAATATATGAAATAAATTCTTGCCTCTATATATCTCATACCTGTGTTGTAATAACATTGCACATTTTTATTTCCTAGCTTCTTCTTTCAGGAGATACAGGATATACAAAAAGCCAATAGGGTATAGCCCAATGACGATGAGGTTGAACTCTGGCCTTGAATATTTATTAGATATATGATACCTGGTCTTGGGTATCACAGGAACTTTAAACTCATTCTATTCAAATCTTGACACAGGTCTGGTTAAGCTCTTGCTCAGGCTGGTTTTGAAATCCTGAGCTCAAGGGATCCTCTTGCCTCGGCCTCCCAGAGTGCCAGGATTACAGGCCTAAGTCACCTTGCAATACTCCTGCAATTTCATGAGGGATAAACCATAACCATACAAACAAAAATGAAGCAAATAACAACAAAAGCAAAACTTTGAACATTAATATTTTGCCCTGAGCTTAAAGGAAGCTTTCCAGGTCCTCTCTTCAGTGATATAGACATGCAACTGGGAGTGAATCACCGTAGGAGGGAACTGTTTCCAAACTTTCCCTGAAGTCCTTGTCCTTAGGCTTGAAAGAGCATTTATTTTATCGTTGCTCTTGTCTTCTCGCTGTGTAACTTTGCTTCTTAACATATTGTTCAGCCCTGAGCTTCCGTTATGCACTGATCCCATGTCACAGACTCTGCGGCAATAAAGTTTATGATACGTGTACATCTATTATCACGTTCAGTTCCTGAAAGCCGTCACTCCAACAAACACCATTTGTCCACTTAAGAACTATGGCAATTCCTTTAAGCATAGCTATTGTCTGTATTTGTTCCATGTTTAAATATAGGTGTTGATAATAAAATAACATTCAAACCGTCAAATGTCATTGGTTCTTTCCTCTAAAAGAACACACTCTATCTTGCAAATATCCCCTCTCATTCTGAGGGCAGTCTACATGCTTTACTTACTGTGTTCTTGGCAGTGCAGAAGCTTTTTAGTTTGATCACATCCAATAATGTATTTTTGGTGTTGCTTCAATTGCCTGGGGGGTCCTCCTCATGAAGCATATTGCAAGAGTACAAGTCAAATATACCAAGTGTAGAACATAAATATCTTAACACAATAATCAAGTAAATGAGGTGAAAGTTCTATTAATTAGTTTGATGTAAGCACTCCAAATTATATTAAAAAATCAACACATTGTACCCCATATATGCATAAACGTATTGACGATCTATGTGTATATGACTTAATAAAAGGAAATGAAATAAATGAAAGGATACCCTGACCCTCTTAATTATCTTTCACTAGGGACATATGCATTGTTCAATTGTTTTGTATAAGCATTTTGCAAAAGAAATTCCTCTTATGCGTGTCAGTACATGGTGCTTGTTTTATGAGTTTTAAGTAGCACAGGGTAATCTCTGTACCCTAACCCATTCAAGATATAAACATTATGCTTACAATCACCTGCTGTCTCTGTAGGAAACGTGCTGTTGATTCATGAAGTATGTTTGCTGTGAGTAGCTTATACGTGGGAGGGGACGACTCTTCCTAACTGTGCAAGTTTGCTCATATGATGTAATGACAAACAAGTGTGAGGTAATTAAGTCGCAATCGGGTGGTGGAGTGTGATCACTGAACAGGGTGAATCACACTGCTTTGAAAAGGATGTAGTCAGGCTCTCACTCAAACTCAAAGCCAGCCCTTAACCATCGTTTCCTGACTGATACATTCCCAAGAAACCCTTGGCGTGTTGGAAGATGATATCGCTTCACTGGTCATTGATGATTTTTGACAATGGATGGAAAGGGGAAGGATGGCAGTCACCGTGGTGTCGAAAAGGAGACCGACTGAAAAGATATGGGTGCGAAACTGTCAGGACCATGGATCTTAGACAAGAGTGGAAAACATTCTGGGGGATGCTATTAATCACTTACCTCCCTTGTTAACTGCATGGTTTCATCAACTGTGTCACAGACTAGAAATTATTTCACAATCCAACTTTAAGCAATTAGCTAGTAGGCTTTGAAAAAGGATTGCACAATGCTATTGTATGGAATCAGTGTTACCAGACAGATCATGTGAGCATTACCACCTAGAGATTTCCAACACCTTCTGAATGATCTTCATAAAAACATCACACAACAGCATAGCACAAATTTAACCATGAATCTTGGTGTTTGTATTGAATCAACAACTTAATGCTATCTCTTTCAGGCCTTGTTTTACTTTAGAATCATCATCATTTAATATAATAACAATATAGTGTAATTTAGTATACCTGAGTCTGTTGGGGGATGATGAACCAACAAACTATTACATTTATAAATTAATCTCCACTATAATTAGGTGGGTTTGGTTTTTTGTTTGTTTGTTTGTTATTTTTTGAGACTCATGAATGCTAAAGTATCCCTAGAACAATTAAGACTTGGGTATAATGTTATCTCTTGGGTGTATCTCCATCATCGTTAGAAATAGCAGTGGCAAAAACATTTACAGAGCATCAAGTATCATGCAGTGCATTACACAATAGGACAGCATCACTGACCGTCTAATAGAATTGTGATATGGTTGTCACTAGGTGCCCTGCAATGACGTATGTGATAAGAGCTCCATTTTGCCTTATGAAAGTCACCCGAGGCTTCTCATTCTTGAAGATAACTAGTTCCTTTCAGAGTCATTTCACTGGTTAAAATGTGTTTTCTTAGTCCTTACTGTCACCTGTGTTTCTTAGCGCTCCCTTGGTTCATATATGTCAATGCTGAGGGTCCCAAGGTTCCTTAAGGAGTGAAATCTTGTGTCTGTGTGCTTTTGAGGGGCAAACGCCCCCTCTGTGACTCCTGCCCTGTGCCCAGCCCGCTAAGCATTCCATCCGCCTGTGTCTGTGAGGGGGCACCAGAGCCCTCTGGGGCCGAACCAGCAGGATCAAATAATGTTCTCGCCACTCGGCATAATTAACTCCAACCACCCATCTGTTGCAAGGCCCAGTGCAGCCAACACAAGCAAGACGAGGCCAAGAAGAAATTTCTCCTCATTATTAAGCCTAAATCGAAGCACTTGTCTGTCTGTAAAAACAGAGCAAAGGGAGGAAAACTGAAACCAGTGCACGGGGTCTGAGGTTTCAATAAATGTCAGGGAGCGTCAAGTCTGTTTGGCTTGCAAATTATTGCTGGCTGACGGTCTTACTGTTTTACAGCTAAAGATTGCTGTCGTGGGGGCACAAGTGGTGTTGGGGGAGCCTCTCACTTCACAGCCAGAGGGGAGCAGGAGTTACCAAATACTATAACAATCATAAAACATTACAAGAGGGACTTTAGCATTTGCTAAATTGGGTCTTTCCTTTAATGCACATTTCGAGAAACAACAGCCCTACAACACTCTGCTCTTCCCAACTTTTTTTTTTTCTTGATGAGGTGTTGGATGTCCCCAAGAGTTAGACCGCACTCGTCTGGTTGACTCATTCTAAGCTCCGCCTTGTCCCTTGCCTTCACTCAGCCACTTTGAACATCTGAGAGTGATAAAGGAGCCTAAATGTTTCAAGGTGAATTAATACCTTACTACATATCCTGGAGAAACACACACCAATAATTTGAGCAGTGGTTAAGACTGTTTTGAAAATGGATTAAATGAGTGGACAATTACTGATTAAAATAAACCCAAGGCACGAGCATTCTGGCCCAGCCCAGAGATGAGCAGTGGTCAGCTGCTCTGTTTGTAGAAAGACTTTTCACACTGTAAAGGGTGTACACACTCCCTTGCGCTTCTACTGAACTTTATTCACATTTTTTATTCATTTTCTTTCCTGACCGATGCTTATTATGGGTCCACTATGTACCAAGCACGGTGTCAGGTGCACAGAACACCAACAAAATGAACTTCTCCAGGCTCCCTGAGTTCAGAGTCAAGTGTAATGACTTTAACCAAGGTTCTTTCAGTTTTTAAATCACTGCAAAAATCCCACAAATTAGCATAAGTCCAAAGAGAGGAAATAGTTATCATGTATGAGGGCCTCTATAGGCCCCCTGCGTGTAGAATCTCTACGTATGCAGTGTCTTCTTTGCCTGTCTCTGGCAGATGAACTTGATTCTTTTCTTAGCTTTCTAGATTTTTTAGTATTTTGTTCTTGAACACAACACTTTGATGTAAATGGGGTCTTCTCCACTGAGCTTCCCATGTCAACTATCAGCTTTTTAAAGTCCCAATTCAGAATTTATGAAGGAGATAATTCAATTGTTCCAATTTAAGCCAGGTGTCTACTTTTAGGGGTTAAGGCTGATTCAAGGTCTAGCACGTGTGGCTCAACGTTGAGCAGAGGATGCCACGCATCAACTCATCACCACAGTTGATTGAGCTAATTCCTATGTTGATACACAAAGTCTCTTGAAATACTGCAAGAAAAATTTGTAAGTAAGGAATGTGGTGCCACTGGGTTGTGAGATTTTGAGGAAGACAGAATCGGAGAATGCTGGGGAAAATATCTGAGGGGAAGAGGAAAAACATTATGGCTTTGGTCCCATTGCCACCTGAAATGTGAGGTGGCATGTTCCTGATAACAGAATAACTATTTTCTATAATCTATTATTTCTCATAAGGATTTAGGGGATATGCCAGGAGCCCTCATGTTGACTGCTGAAACATTATAGCTCAATTCACAGGTGGCCCTGAAAGAAAGTGGGGATGTGGATTATTGCCAGTAAAATTATGAGCATTATATCTTTCTGTCCACATTTTCTGGAAGGGTCATTGACCTACAGTCAAGATTTATGCCATTTCCTGGGCAAAAGCCTACAGCGTGACCCATGACAAGTACCAGACCACCTTTGTTTGGGTTCTTCAGAAGCAGACACTAAGTCAAGGATTTGAATAAAATTATTTTCATTTGGGGGAATGATAGAAAATGTCCATGGAGGAGGGAGGAAGAGAGACAGGGAAGGGGAGGTGGCCAGTCAAGACTACGCATTAGCAAAAGCCAGTTCCGACTGTGCATAAGCGGAGATTAATCCTGCTGGGGAAAACTCTAGGAATTGGAGTTCCCAATTAATCAAATCACATGACTTTGAGTCCCTCCACACAAAGGATGAGGTCACTGAGGGGAAGAATAGGCGAACGCTAATCAATTATATGGTTGAGAGCTGTTTCTAGGGAGTTTTAATTTGCTGACAGCTCCTGTTGGCCACACTAGCAGGAAAGCAACCTCTAGAAACAAGAAAAAGTTCCCAGATAAAGACGTGCAGGTGCGGGCGACTGTACTGCAGGGGTACAATGGCAAGACACTGGGGGGGACTAATGTCACCCATTGTCATCCGACCTCTTAGGTCCCCTCGTGCCTCACGCTAATTTCATGCCATCCCGCATTCATGCTTCAAGGTGGTGGCCGGACACCCTTTATTAAATAATTAACTAAAATCCATCAGGATGGATAGTGGGAGACCCAATACGTCTGCTTTGGTTGGCTTCAAGGTTGGCATTGATAACTCCTTTCTTCTACCTATTCTAGACATTTCCCATCCACTGTCAGCATTTCTGCTGGTCTCAGTTGTTGGGGCTCTGCCCAGCTGAGCACTCAGACTTTCATCACTGAAGATGCAAAGGTTTGAATCCTGGGTCATCGTGCCCTAATCCGGGTGTAGTTGTTACAACTGCCGTGATCACACATTTGTTTTTAGCACCAGGTGTGGAATCACCAAAAAGTGTTCAGAAACTTCTCAGCACTCCACACATGCCCCTGGTTCCATTCTGCAGCATTGTTTCTCATTGATAATAAGCTCAATTCCTCCCAGCAGTTGGGTGGCAAAATGTGCTCCAGCTGTCAGAAGCAGCCCACGGGGGGCCAGGGAAGGCAGCATTCGGCAGCTGGATGCTGACGGGTTTCACACAAATAACAAGGACATAGGGCTGTCAGCAGGCTGTGCACCAGCTCCTGGCACAGCGGCATGGACAAACACTTCCTCACAGTTTGCCAAATAAACAGGCAAAAGACCTTAGAGATTTGGTAACAAGAATTTTTGAGGAAAGCTTGTGGATGGGCTTCTCAATAATGACCCAATCTTTTACTTTATTCTGCCCCATATGAAGATGCTCTTATTTAAACACAATGCATTACTCATGGCACCATGCAAAATAATTAGGAAGGAATAACGCTGTTGGCCAAGGTGATTAACTAGCCATCAAGGAAAAATGGTATGGTGGGCACAGATGTGGATGCAACCCAAGATGACCTTCTGGTCTCCCCAAACTCCTAAAGGAGGCCAAAGAAGATCAGAGTTAAGAGAGCTAGCTCAGGCCTTTCACCTCCATCATGTATAAGCGAGGACAGAGAGGTCATGTGGCTGTTGTGATTCACCCTGCAATTCTAGTCTTTAAAAGAATACACAAGGCGGCAAAGTGAAACTCTGTCTCCAAAAAATAATAATAGAATAATAAAATAAGTTTAAAAAATAGGTATATGAGATTGGACAATTAAACTCACAAACTCATCCTTGAAAAGGTCCTACTTACCTCATTGCAGAATATCACTGCGTTCACCTTTGAATTACTCCCCTGGGGAAATTAGGGACTCTTGCCAGCACGTAGTCCACCCTTCAAAGCCATTTGGGACTCCTTTTCTGGAATAGCCGTTAGAGCTGTAGGACAACTAGGTTTGTGAACTTATTCTAGAAAATGTGCTTTGACGGGTGGACTAGGCACTGGTGTCAGTGCATAGCTGTTCTCTCTCTCTCTCTTTGTAGAGACAGAGTCTCACTTTCTTGCCTCTCAGTAGAGTGCCATAGCTCACAGCAAACTCCATCTCCTGGGCTTGGTCTATTCTCTTGCCTCAACCTCCCAAGTAGCTGGGACTACAGGCACCTGCCACAACGCCCGGCTATTTTTTTGTTGCAGTTTGGCCAAGGCCAGGGTTGAACCCACCACCTTCGGTATATGGGGCCAGCACCCTACTCGATGAACCACAGGTGCTGCCCAGTGCATAGCTTCTCAAGGGAAGTCCTTTGAAGCTGACCGTGGTGATATTCAGAAATGAGGTGTGTGGCACATTTTCTAGAATGAGTGTGCAAACCTGTCAGACCTTGTGTATCTTACTACATCATAGTCCTTGCGAGTATCCAGGTTTCTAATTACGATCTGGATTATTCTTTGGGGGGGGACAGGTGAGCCTTTCTTTTCTCTACCTTCTATCCAACATTCAAATCCCTAATTCAATTTGTCCTTCCATGAAACCTGCTCTCACTCATTCTTGTATTGGAAGCGATCACTCCCTTCCTCTTGATTGTTAAATTTTATTTTGTTTGTATTACATATTCACTTCCCTTAGAGTTGATGTTTAATATCCACTCACTGTACATTGCTTGAGGTTAGTACCTTAGACATTCTTTTTTCAGCGGTATAAGAAAAGCACCCCATTGGTGCCAAGTGCTTATTGTATAATGAGTACAATTTTAATAAAAGTCTTGCATAACCTTTGCCTAAAAAGCTCTTAGTTTTCATATGTAGAGTAGATAATTTTTATTCCACAATAGACTGCATCAATCTTAGACTAAACTGCGTGGAAAGCACAAATAACCAAGTGCACATGTGTGTATCTGTGCATGTGGCCAAACAGGAGCTGGCCATTTCCTAGTTCTGGTAGGCATGGAAACCATCTGTACAGGCTTAAGGGATGGATCAATGCTCAGACATTCAGCATTGTTGGCAAGTAAAGCAGTTGAGATGGGAAACATTGTTTATTATAACAGACATCAACATCGCTCTGGAAATAGCCAATTCCAGGTTTTGTTGTTGTTGTTGTTGCTTGTTAAGGTAACATTATTTTTTTAGAATGGTACACATGTGTTGGTTTTTGTAGTGGCTCTTTTATTCTTCCATGGAAATAGGTAAAATAATAAGGACATCTTACATTTTCTCAAGAGAAAGATGGAGACTTTACCTCTTTCATGTTTACATGGATGGAGCTGGAACACATTCTTCTTAGCAAAGTATCTCAAGAGTGGAAGAAAAAGCATCCAATGTACTCAGCCCTACTGTGAAGCTAATTTATACCTTTCATATGAAGGCTATAACCCAATTATAGCACAAGAAGGGGGAAAAGGGAAAGGGAGGGTAATTGGTGGTACCACACCTATGGTGCATCTTAGAAGGATACAGGTGAAACTTACTAAATGCAGAATACAACAGAATACAAATGTTTTCATACAATAACCAAGAAAAGCTGATTAAAAAAAAAGATGTCACAATTAGTACAAAACCAAATTGGAATGGAAACATATTCTTTTTAGTAAAGGATCTCAAGAATGGGGGAAAAAAAGGATTCAGTGTACTCACAACTATTATGAAATCAATATATAATTACCTACACATTCACACAAATGATAAAAAACAACTGTAGTACAAAAAGAAGGAGAGGACAGGAGGGAGGGGGAGGGGAAGGTTGCGCATGGGTCGAGGGGGGGTATTTGGTGAGACCTCACCTATTGTGCACAATGCGATGGTCCATTTCAAATCTATTAAGAGTATAGCTGGGCATTGTGGCAGGTGCCTATACTCCCAGTTACTTGGGGGACTGTGGCAAGAGAATCTCTTAAGCCCAAGAGTTTGAGATGTGACACCACTGCACTCAACCGAGAGTGACAATCACACTCTGTCTCAAAAAAAAGAAAAAAACAAATCTTTTAGGAGTAGAGTCTAAACGTCTGACCACAAAGGATAAGAAAGTGACGTAACGGTTATGTCAATTGGTTTGATGTAAGCATTCCACATTGTATATTAAATCAGCATAGTGAACCCCATAAATGTACAGTTATAAATTAATAAAAGACTTTAATTAAAGTATGAGAAAATTGAAATAATAAGAGCATTTGGGGCTTACGTGTTCATTATTTCATGTAAAAATATTTATTTTTAGGAGTCATGAGAACTGAGATGCACAGGTGCCTCTACTGGCCTTTGCCATCATGGAACAGACTCTCGCAGGATATATAACCACGGGATCACACCAGGGCATTCTCACCGCGGTGACAGAAGCTGGGTCTGGCACGCATGTTGTGCTGTGATGGCATCAAGCAGGGATCTGGATGTTGGCCAGACAGGTTGTGAAGGCCTTCCCGGGAAGATGAGTGAGCAGAGACCGGAGCTGCCTTACTCCAAGGACAGACACAAAGCAGCATCAGTGAGAACCAGGCCTGTTGGAAATGTGCATTCTGGGGTCCAGCTGCAGACTCTCTGAAGCGGGACTCTCTGGGGAATAGGGCTCAGAAATCTGTGTTTCACCAAGCTCCCCAGATGATGATGACGTGTGTGGAAAGTCTGAGCAGGAGTTGACTGGGCAGTGCGGCTGGAACACAGAAGATGAAGGTCTGGCAGGAGAGAAGCCTGGGAGGCAGGTGGAACATACAGAGCCTTGTAGGTGATGTCAGGAATTTGAATCACAAAGCCATGAAATGTTTTAAAGTAAAAGAAATGATGTGGGCACAGGAGCAGAGGTGAGGTGTATTTATTGGATTCTATTTCTATTTCCAAAGATCCTTCAGGCCAAAGTATGAAGGAAGGGATTTAAGAGACAGTCGAGGTAGAGATGGGGGTCTGCTGAGATTGGCCAGTGGCTCAGGGGAGGACCAGTAATGACTAGGCCTTGGGAAATATAGACGAATGTAGAAGGATTGAACGGACATTTAGGCGAATAAAATCCAAAAGATTTGAGCATTAGGCACTGTGAGGAAATAACACCTTTGATTATGCAGCTGATAACGTCAATTTTTTAAAAAAACATTTGTTTTATTAAAAAGAGTGTATGCCTATCAGGAAATTAGGAAATATTTCCCTCCAGCTTCAGCAATCAGAGATGATAATAAAGACAGCCAGGACGCTGTCACTGTGGTCATTTCTTTACTCCACCAGCAGACAGGACATTTCCCATGTGAGAAAGGACATACATTAGCTCATATGCTACTCCCAAAATTTGAGATACTAATTTATTAATTTCACTGGCACCCTTCTGAGCAACACTTTTGCACAGAAAGTGGCGCACTCTAGGGAAAGTGACGAGCCTTCAGTTGAAGCTTACGTTGAAATTCCCATGTGTGCGCCTGACATAAGTTTCACGTAGCGCAATCTTAAATCTAGCCGGCAACTCGGCAAATCCAAATATGGATCACGAATGGGGTGAGTAATGAAAGTGTGATTAAATAGATCAAATCTATTCCTGCTACTAGATAAAAACAAAAACAAAAGGAAAATAACAGAAGCCCAGCAGCATTGTTGTAGCTACAGTAAATCAATTTCCTTCATGAAGGCAACAACGCTGACAATAAAAATAGGCCATTTATCTAACATTATTAGAAAGAGCATAACGTGGCAGGCTTTCATTGAATATGTGAGACTTTAGTAGGGATGGTTTAGTGATAACATGGCATGATTCCTGCCTTCACATGGCTTATACTTAAATATTTGGTGGAGTCAGGTAAATTGACAGGGGCTGAAAAAAAAAAAGCTACAAGGGATATAAGGGCTGACAATATCTCTGTGTGGTCAGTGATTCTCCCTGGAGGTAGGGCTTAGTGTCATGAAGAAGGTACTATTATACTAAGAATTGTGAGATTTTAAGTGTTTGACAAATAAAGGCAGTGTGAGCCATGATTGAAAGCACAAAGGTTGGGTGAGTAGAGCAAACATTTCTGTGATGTGAGACATGATAATTTTCCAGTTTCGTTTTGCAAGTGATTTAAATAATTCATCGCAACCCTTTTGACCTTCAAAAATTCAGAGCTGATTTTTCCCCCTACAATCACATCAGCCTCATTCTGTAGCGATCACTAGCAGTCCAGATAGAGCTGGTGCAGTTTTATAATATGTTGGTTTCCATTCCTCAGCACAAAATGGTACACGGAGCACAAGAAAAATTAACTCAGTGCACACATGCTCTGGTCTCACTGGTAGCACTGATTCAGCAAAAGGAGGTGCGGGTTTTATATATTCCAACCAGCAATACGAAAATGCATCCAACGTCTGTTATGCTGTTCTGTAGTGTGTAAAATATCTTGGAAGAGAAAACTCTAGCATTCCCTTACCTCCATAGCATGCTCTTTGCTATATAAACAAACAAACAAAAAATTAAAAAAGAGAAGAATAAAGGTATATGTTTATGCGGAAATACATTTATGTGTCTTAACATGTGCATACACTGGTAAATTTTAAAAGCTGTACATTATGATTTCATATCAATAACCCCCCAAGATGGTCTCTCTGTTTTCCCCATGGCAAAGAAAACCAGCCAAGTTTCTCTTGTCTGATATTCTGAAATAGGCTCCCTTTTGACCCCATGGTCTGTAACTCTAATGCTTGTGGAATATTGCTGAACACACCAAACAGTCACCCCTAGCAAGTGGTTTGTATAGCATGGAACAGACTTTTCTGGAGGCCTTATCTTGGAAGAAAGACTATTTAGTATTCTGTGATACCCTTTTGTTGACCTGTAACCTCCTCTTTTATCTAAATGTCTGTCAAGTAATAAATCCTTTCTCTTTCCTGATCTGTGATAGTCTTGCATAGAATTGTTCTTTTTCTCTTCTTAGGGGATTTAAAAGATTTAGTAGAAAGAAATATCTCTGATACTCCTTATTTGCAACAGGAAATAAGTAAAAAAGAAGAGTGACAAAGAAAAGGAGAAAGAAAATAAGAGAGAAACAAGAGAGAGATGAATGTTTATTGAGCAAATACTATATTCTGTGTGCTGTGGTAGGTACAGTACAAAGTTATGATCATATGTACTTGTAACTTCACAAAGGTTCTATCAATTTTCTGAATGAGTAAGCTCAGAAAGGCAAGCAAAGTAGTCAGTAGCAAACTGAAATTCAACAGTATTTCATTGGCCTCATTCTCTTCCATCCCTCTCTACAACCATTACAATGTGTTTCAAATACCATATTTTACCAGCACAAAAATATTCAACCTATATACTACATATAAAATAGCATGACAGGTGGATTGGCGTAAAGATGACCAGTAGCTTGCCTGTGGTTTGAACTCTTTGCATCTCCACCAGTGGCTTTGTGTCACGTACACACATTGGAGGTGTGGCTTGGCACCCCAGAGCTATTTTCCCAGTCTAACGTGTAGCCTTCTCTCCTGTACTGTCTCTCCAATGGCCATTCCGGGGCCAAAGCCGGTTCATCAAGTTTACAAAGGACGCCAAGAGTTTTCATTCATTCAACAGTCTTTCAATGAATCTTTATTGAATTCTCAAAGTCCTGGCAGGGAAGAGAAGTCACGGCAGATGGGACAAATGAAAAGATGTTAATGAAGGGTCTACTTAATGATACAATGATACACAGACAGGATGAAAAGGAAAAATCCAAAGATCTTGTACTCAGAGATGGGGGGCAGCAGAAACCCTGAGGATAGAAGGAAAGGAGAGGAGGATTTGCTTTCGGAAGAGCTGAAAGCCCTGAGGGCACCTCGCAGGAACTCTGATGGTGGAGAGATACAGATACTTCTAGGGATGAAGGACTGAACTAATGATGGAATGGGGAAAAACATGCAGAACCTCTCCCCTCTCTCCTACCCAGTCTCCACAATACTTCCTCCTGGCTAAACCCACCCAGGAGCCCCCCTGAGAAGGGCTGCAGTCCACACGGAGAAAGTAGAGGAGAAGTTCATCCAGGTGGGTGAGTCGGGGTTGGAGAATCATTTGCTCAAGTGCCAACCGTATTCCTGGCCCCAATCTGGGCAACTTGGGATAGAGCAGTGAGCACAGTAGGCTCAATTCTGCACGCACACAGCTCAGTCACTAGTGCAAACTAGAGACCAAAAACAGCCAGAGAGCTGGAGAAACAGGTGCGGTACATTTTATTGTGATAAGCGCTGAGGGAACAAATAATGAAGCAGGGGAGGCAACTTTGAAATCTGTGCAGGGTTGAATTTTAGACACGGTGACTAGAGGTTCGTGGCTTCACTGAGAAGAGGTCTCTGAGAAGGTGCCATTGCCTAAAAGACCAATGAAAAGGGGGGAATGAAGCAAGTTGGGGGAGAATCACAGGCAGTGGGAAGAGCAGGGGTGGAGTCTCTGGAGAGGCAGGGGCCAGCGTGGTACCATGTAGCAGAGAGCGGGGAATGAGGAAAGAGTCAAGGAGACACAGTCAGCGGAACACGCACAGCCACCACATCTCACGGCTGCTTCTGTACGGCGTCCCTCTGATTGGACTTCATGCCAGTGATTTTCAGCCAGTGTGTAGTGGCACAGTGGTGTGCCATGAGAGGGTATTGGGTGTGTCATGGACATTTTCAAAGGTCATTAATTAAATTATTTTTGAGGCCAGGCATTGCGGCTCATGCCTATAACCTCAGCACTCTGGGAGGCCAAGGGGGGCAGATTGCCTGAGCTCAGGAGTTCAAGACCAGCCTGAGCAAGAGCGAGGTCCCATTTTAAAAAAAACATAGTTGGGCATTGTGGAAGGTGCCTATAGTCCCAGCTACTGGGGAAGCTGAAGCAAGAAGATCACCTCAGCCCCAGAGTTTAAGTTGCTTTGAGCTAAGATGCCACAGCACTCTACCCAGAGTGACAGACTGAGGTTCTGTCTCGAAAAAATAACAATTTTTTTATTAAGTCAAATACATATAGATGAAAGAAGTTCAAGGTTCAATGCACAGTAAGTACATTCTTTTTCTTTAATCCTTTTTTTCTTTTGGTCCACATAATCTAAGTGTGCCGCGGAAGTTTAACTATAGGTTCAAGTGTGCCATGAGATGAAAAGGTTGAAAACACTGCTTTATACAGAGAAATAGGATGCTAATAGCATAAAAAAAAAAAAAAAAAAAGGAAGATGAATGAGACACAAAATGATTCATCCATCACCATATGGTATGGAACAATTCTCTTTCCCGGGCTAGTTAGTAGCAGACTGCCTCCCAGTTTATAGGGTGGTGGTTGTTGGGTGTGGTGTCTGTTCCTTTTATGATCAACTTTGCAGCATATTGGGACACTTGATAAACAGTATGGCAACTAATGCTTAAGTATTCTTTAAAAGCAGTTATTTCACTGATTCCCAGCTTCCCAGAAAAAGCCTTGGAATAAGAAAGAACTTGATTCAGATTATTCTGTACCCTGAGCCCTATAGGTCTTCCTGATTCCTGAAAATGCAGTTTGCCTGAAAGTTGTATGTTTTAAATATGTGTATGGGGTTTCCATGACGACCCATCATCACAGCTTACCCAGATATCATAAACACACGTACCTTTACGTATATATGTTACATAGACATATGGGTATGCATGGATACGTGTGTGTTTTCTTCCTTCTGTTTGAAAATATCTTTCCCAATTTCTTTTTTTTCCTCTGGGACACTCTTGTTCAACAATCGAGACATCTCGGCTCCCAAATCCCCTTCCCTTTGAAACTTTCCTAGAAAAATCTAGGACCTCTCAGCCAGATTCTCCTTCATGATTTCACGGCCCTCAGTTCAGACCCAGCTTAAAGAGCTATCAATGCTGGCTGGTGACGTGTCTCCTTAACACAGCCGAAGTCCCAACTGGACCTTTTGCTCCATGTAAGGAAAGATGCAGGCTCTCTTTGGGGCCCCTGTCGTCACACAGAATGTGGTTCACTGCAGATGCTTAGAGCAGATTTTTAAAAATAGATTGACAGATAGATGGATGGATAGATGACAGAATGACCTTCATGGAGGGACTGGATAAATGTGTGAATATGTGTATATATGTGTGCGGGGGGGGGGTGGTGTGGTGTGTGTATTTCACGGATGTATAAAATCTCATTACATGGGGCTTTCGTGAACATGAGTTTGCAGGATGGGTCTCCCCGATAGCTCAATACTAAGAGGATATATCAGTTAAATCACAGATGGTGATATAAAATTGACTCTACCCTTTAATTTGCTAAAATTGTTAAAGAGCTGAGAAGGTGAATATAGATGATGCATTGTTGACTTTGAAGAAATGAGAATACCCAGCTCTCCTCTATTCCAGCAGCCTCACTGAACCTGTCATCTGGGAGGTCTTTGTGATTTTATCTTATCTATATTTGAGCATCATAAAGATGAGCAGCTCAATGTGGTTAATAAAGCCCAGCTGGGCATTTTCAAGGTGAATAAACACACCGATTTTCCTACTGTTTTTTCATGTGGAAATGATGAATAGGACTCACAACTCCTATTTTCATTACGAGTGGAAAAGTAGAAATAATATCAACTTATGATACTTGAGGTTATTAGAAAGCGTTTTAGAGACACCCTGAAAGTTTCAAATAATTATAGTGTCAGTAAAATTTTTATGGCTGCCTATAGATTTTCATGATCAAAGACAAAGTAAACAGTGACCCCTTTTAGGCTGAAAGATATCCAGGCCCTTACAATTATTTTGTTGGCCCTCCTTCTATTCTTAAAAGAGTGATTAATAGTTTCACAATGTAAAAGCACTGGCATGTGAGAGTAAGTAATTCAATGAAATTAATTCTTGAATCCATTCTTCATGCACCCCAGGGATGCTGCATAATATATTATCTTGGTGATTAAAACTACGATGAGCTGGATATAAGGGAAGGTCTCCAAAAACTTCCAGTTACCAATTCTCTTATGGTCCATTTCGCATATTTCAACTCAACATTTTTTACTTTGCTTTAAAGTCATGAATACAAGTAGTGAAATTTGAAAAGAGCCACTTTAATATCCTGACTTTAGCAATTGGGCTGAAGGAATACAATAGAATGTCTTTGATTGCCTCTTCACTCTGCCTGTGAGTGAAGAGGCAATAGGTGTGCAATTTATTTTCAAATGAGTTAGAAGAAGTAAAAGTTGTACATATTTATTAAGATATAGGCATACATACATGTGTGAATATGCACACAGGTGTGTATGCTTTCATGTGTATATCGACATATACACATTTCCATGAATATAAACATGATTGCACACAGATACAAGTACACCTACACACACACATGCGTGTCTGCATCATATACACAAGAACGCATATGTATGTAACACAATGTACACAGTTCAGCATGTTATCTGTATGTTTATGCACAGATGCATGCTATACACATTTGTTTTATCATTAAAACATCTTTTGCGTTGTTTATATTTTACAAAAAATGTAATTTTTATGTACATTTTGCAAATGTTAAATAATATGTTTACTTTGGGGAAATATAAGTCAATAATATGTGTATACCAGAATCCCTTTTAAAAATGTATTTTTAATTAGCAAATAAATATGTACATTTATGGTATACAACATGGTGTTTTGATATATGTATGCATTGTGGAATGGCTATAGAAAGCTAACTAGTATATTATTTACGGAGGATTTTTTTTGTGGTAAGAAAACTTAAAACCTGCTCTCTTAGCAATTTGCAAATACACGATACGTTGTTGTTGACTATAGTCAGTGTGTTGTACAATAGGTCTATTAAACTCATCCCTTTAACTTAAATTTTGTATCATTTGATTCACTTACATGATGTCCCCTAGACTCATTCATGTTGTCATAAATAACAAGATTTCCTTTAGAAGGGTACAGGTAAAACTTGCTAAATGCAGAATACAAATGTTTTCATCCAATAACCAAGAAAATCCCATGAAGGTTATGTCGAACAGTTGGATGAAAATATTTCAGATTGTATATGAAGCCAGCACACTGTACCCCATGATTGCACTAATATACACAGCTATAATTTAATAAAAAAATAAAAATATATAACAAGATTTCCTTCTTTTTTAAAACTATTATTCTAATATATATGTGTCACATTTTCATTACCTACTCACTATGAGTGGAAAAGTAGAAATAATATCAACTTACGATGCTTGAGGTTGTTACAAAGCATTTGGAGACACTCTGGAAGTGTGGCGGGGAAGTAAGGTTGATCCCATATCTTGGCTGTTGTGAATAAAAAATGCGATAAACGAGGGACTGCAGACAGTCTCTTTGCCTTATTAACTTCATTTCTAATATACTCGGTATTGGGATTGCTGGATCATATATAGTTCTATTTTTTCATGTACTGAAGAATCTTCATTCAGTTTTCCATAATAGCTATGCTAATTCACATTCCCACCCACAGTGTCCCTTTCCTCCACACCCAGACCAACACCTGCTCGCTTTTGTCTTTTTGGTAATCCTTATTCAGACATGTGGCAGGTGATGTCGCATAGTTTCAGTTTGCATTTCTATGATGATCACTGATGTTGTGTATTTTTTCACATGCCTGCTGGCCACTCGCCTTCTTTTAAAAATGTCTATTGAGGTTCTTTGCTTAGTTTTTTGTTGGGTTACTTGTTTTCTTGCTATTGGTTTGCTTGAGTTTCTTATATATTTTGGGCCTTAATCCTATGTCAGATTTATGGTTTGCAAATATTTTCCTTCATTCCATGGACTATTTCTTGGGCTGTTTCTTTGGCTGTACTGAAGCCTTTCTGTTCTATGTAACCCCATCGTCTAGTTTGCTTTTGGGGGTCATATCAAAAAAAAAATATCATTGGTCAGTCCAACGTTATGAAGCTTTTCTTTTGATTTTTGTCCGGTAGTTTTATAGTTTCTGGTCTTACATTTAAGTGTTCAATCCTTTTTGAATTTTTTATATAATGTATGATGAGAGTCTAATTTTTTCTTCTGAACGTGGATATATCCAGTTTCCCACCATTATTTATTTTTTTCCACTGCATGTATGTACGCTTTTGGCATCATCCACCTTTTAATTATTGTGAATAGTACTTCTATGAGTATTTGAGTGCAAATGTTTGTTTGAGAGTCAATTTTCGAGTCTTTGGTGTATATAGTGGAATTGCTGGGTCTTATGAAAATTCTATGTTCAACATACTGAAGAAGTGACAAACTCTTTTCCCACTTGTACCTGATTTTAGGTTCAGCATTCCTGAAGCCGTAGTGCAGGTATGATCTCTGAATTCAGTGGGTGATTTGCAGATTGAGTATTTGTGTATCACATGAATGCCTGGAGCAGAGCTCCCGGGATCAGTTCCATGAATCTGTGTCATGCCCCCAGGGAATTCTTATTTCATTATCAGGAGATCTGGAGCAAATCTGGAATTCACTTATTTTTTTTTGCAGTTTTTGACTGGGGCTGGGTTTGAACCCACCAACTCTAGCATATGGGGCCCGCGCCCTACTCTGCTGAGCCATAAGCACGGCCCTGGAAATCACTTATTAGAATATGGAGATATGGGAACAATGAATTACATCATTATTTTTGAAGGATGCACTAGAGAAGAATGAATAACATTAAAGATTGAGGTGAAAGAGGAGGAGCCCACTCATTGACTATAGTGTTTCCCGAGTTTGCAAGTCTGCCTGCTCTCAGAGCCGAGTCAAGTGCCCCATAAAAAATTCGCAGAGGCAACTTCATCACTCTTCATGTCTTTGTCGGCTTGGTCTACCTTCTCTTGCTTAGCGTTGACTCCAAAAGGTATTTGGCTGTTCCCCCAAAGTTGCCCACTCTTTCCTTGTGCCATCTCAGTTTCCACACCCGGCTTTCAATGAAACTGAAGATAAAAATCTTTCTCCTTGTCTCCTTTACTGTTATTTACATAATATTAGTTGTCTATTTTTTGAGACTTAAAAAAAAAAAAAGAGTTAACTGATGACTTCGTACTAAAAAGAAAAAAAACACACACACCAAAAAAATCCTTTCTCCTTGAGAAGATTCAAGAGTCTTCCCTGTGTGTGTGAGCACAGGCCTTCTGCTCTTCACATCATTCTCTCTGCTGGATCTTCTGCGTCTCCCCAATTTCTGTTCTGTCCTTTTTTTTTTGTTGCGACAGACTCTTAAGCTGTTGCCGTAGGTAGAGTACCATGGCATCACAGCTCACAGCAACCTCCAACTCTTGGGCTTAAGCAATTCTTTTGCCTCAGCCTCCCAAGTAGCTGGAACTACAGGCACCCACCACAACACACGGCTATTTTTTGGTTGTAGTTGTCATTGTTGTTTGGCAGGACCAGGCTGGGTTCGAACCTGCCAGTTCTGGTGTACGTGGCTGGCACCCTAGCCACTGAACTACAGGTGCCAAACCCATCTCTCCAATTTCTAACCATGAGAGTACCTCAGGATTCACTCCCTAGAAGTTACTAAATGACATCACTTTCAAAACGTGGCATGCGTAGACAATTCTCAATTGTTTTTTGTTTTATCTCCAACTGGGAACTCTCTTGTAAGTTCCAGAATTATCTGTCTGCATGAAAGATTCTTCCAGTTGGATGTTGAATTGATACCTAAAACTTAGTGGGTTTAATACCAAACACATAACTTTTCTTTCCAAACCTAGTTCCACCTTTTTCTTCACTATCTTAATAGGCTCAGATTTAATCTGGAAGAGTCCAGTACATATTATGTCTTTTTCTGAAAACCCACACTTAATCCCTTAGCAAATCCTGCTGGCTCTATCCTTCATATATATTTTTATTCTGCCTCATTCTAGGCCATCCTCAACTCTCGTCAAAGTAGTACAATAGCCAATACAGTAGTACAAGAGCCTACCAGGTTATGTTCCTAGGTGTTTTTTTTTTCAGGTTTCTTCTCATATCTAATTTTGTCAGTGAGGTCTTTCCAGATAACTCTACTTAAATTAGCACCTTAGCAATCCCTAATTTCATTCTTCCCTTTATTTTCTTCTGTAGAACTTTTCAATCATTAGATACATGTTATAAGGAGCTTGTTTATACATTTCACTTCCCCTGAAATTAGGCTATAAGTTTTAAAAAAGCAAAGATTTTTATCTGTTTGGTTTTTTTCTTTACTCTTCTATCTATGATGCCTAAAATAGTGCCTAGTACATAGTGAAAGCTATTTTGACTATTTTTGTATGAATGAACAAATGGTAATGTATCTGGAATACTTGTACAGTTTTACTGATGATACAATTTGCTAAGGTTGAATTAGTAAGGTTACTAAGACATCAGCCATGTTGCGTGTATTTAAAAATAGTTTAGAGAGAAAAGGTACTTGAAAACCAGGGGACACTTCTATAGGAAACATTTTCAGAGTAAAGAGATACATTCATAAAGGGTTTGGATGAAAGGGTGTCTACTCAGTAGATCTGCGGCCTTTAGCAGTATAAATGTAAACCCTCTTCTAATCCTTTAGTGAAATGTTCCTGGACTTTGTGTCTGTAGACTGTGGCTGTAGTTGTGTTTCTAAGACGCATCCATGGTATGATACCTGAGCAAGTTGCTTAATCCACTTTGAGTGAGCTGCAAATTGGTGATTACGAAATTAAAGACTCAGAAGATCATGGTGAAGATCAACATCGTTTATAAAATTTTAAACATTCTATTAAGATAAGGACTGTTTACAAACTGTGAGAAAATATGCAAAGAGTAATAAATTTAGGCTAGGTGAGGTGGCTCATCCCTGTAATCCTGGCACTCCAGGAGGCCAGGGCAGGTGGATTGCCCTGAGCTCGGGAGTTAGAGACCAGCCTGAGCAAAGTGAAACCCCATCTTCACTCAAAAACAGAAAAACTAGATGGATGTTGTGGCAGATGCCTGTAGTCCCAGCTATTCAGGAGGCTGAGACAAGAGGATTGCTTGAGCCCAAGAGTATGAGGTTGCTGTGAGCTGTGAGGCCACAGTGCTTTATCCAGTGCAAATGAGTGATATTCTATCTCAAAAACTATAATAAATTTAATGCCATGATTATCTAACCACAGAATATTTCCTTACTATGAAATTTATTCAAAACTTGATTGAAGGAATTGTTTCAGCCCATGCAAGAAACTATTTTAAGCAGTTTTAAAATACTTTGGTAATTTTCAGTATACAAATATTAATTCCAAGATTCCTAAGCATTCTGTATAATACTCAATAAATTACATGAGATAGTCAATATTTCATTATAAAATAGGCTTTGTGTTATATGTGATTGCCCAACAGTAGTCTAATGCGAGGGTTTTGAAAACAATTAACATGGGTTATGCTAAACTACAATGTCGGGCAGGTTAAACACATTAAATATGTTCTTTGACTTACGACATTTTCAGTTTAAGATGGGTTTATCAGGACGCAACCTCATCATAAATTGAGGAGCTTCTGTATTATTATCCTCATATTATGAGGGAGTAAATTAGAACTCAATGAGCTAAAGTGATTTTACAATAAGAAGGTGGAACCGGGCTTTAGATTCAAATCTGACTTCAGTAGGCAAGTCTCTTTTCTAATAGCCAAGACCTTTGTTTTTTGGTTCATGTGGATATGAGTTCCATAAAGGCAGGAGGAGGTCCATGAAAAAGTAGAGAATGGGAGAGAAAAAAAAAAAAGAAAACAATCAAAGAAATGAACACAGCACAAAAATTAAGACTAGCAAGAAGACACATTTCTTAAAATTTTTATCACAACATTTCTTTGGGCAGAGGTCTACTTTCACCTAGACTTGACCTAATTTCTTTAAGATTTTGGTACCTGAGTGTGGTCATTTCCTTGGCCTCCCGTGGGTTCAGAGTTTGTTTGGAGTATTACTTTCATGTCCTTGTTCCTATCGACTCTAACATGTCTAACAAATATATAATCTAAAAACAAAAAGTATTCTCAGATACCCTAAACAATCCCTAGATATGATGGATATTCCTGTCCTTGTACTGTGCATTCAGACTCTTGGTGAAACCCTACTGGGCTATTCTCTCCTGTGGCACATACAGTTCAGCACGCAATTAAAAGAATGTGAAGCCTTTATACATCATGGCCCAGCCTCGAGCTCGCCACTGGCCTTGCTGGTTCTTATTAATGATTCATTTCTTTTGACAGAAGCAGCAACATTTCAGGGCTTCTTGGGTGGAAAAAAAGTTGGCAGAAAGAAAGTCCACAGTGAGCAGTTAAACATTATATGAATTAATACCCCCCATCAATAGTTTAATGGATGAAATGCATTGATTGCTTTGAGAATTATGCTGAGGTCTACAGTCATAAGCAGAAATGTCTGATTTGACATCTTTTTTTTTTTAATATGTCTGCAACGTAATCTACTACCAATTACACAACAACCCCACCAAAGTGGTGCTGAGCGCTCCCACTACAGTACTAACATGTTATAAAAGCTCAAGTTTCAGTACAATTAGCTTCTGGCTGCCGTTTATTGCCCCATGTGAGATTTAAAACATTTTTTTTCCATTGCATTCCAACAATGCTTATGTGTCTGGGGCTAACACTTTAAAACAATAATGGAATGGCAAATATCTGTCTGGCTGGAGTTTGCCCAAGAGGAATGGTGTATTCCAGTTAAAAAAAAAAAATCAAGCCAAGCACAGTGGATAAAACAAAAACAGCTTGTCAATTACTCAAGTGACCAAGGCTATCATATTTTACTAAGAAAAAAAATATTTTTCTTTGGCATATTGTAGAAAATGTAGGATATATTTTAGAGAACATGATCCTGCCAGTTCGTCTAAAGGCAATTTTCATGTGATGTAAAGCAGTTTAATCGATAATCCACACCTATTCTCCTACCTGTGACCATCACAAAAGGTCTGACCTGAGATCTATGAATCTCTTCTTCTATTGCCGAGTGATACGTAACATGAGTAATCAGGAATTTTCATTGGAGGGTGATGCTGAGAGTAGAATTTATGGAGAGTCTATTCTGTGGCCAGCTAGTATGCTAAGACTTTGCATGCATGATCTTATTTAATTCTCCTAAAAATGTCCTGCATTAGGCACTATTATTTCTCCCATTTTATAGATGAAGAAACTGAGGCTCAGAGAGCCTAAGTAACTAGGTGGTTGCACAGCCAGGAGTGGAAGGTCTTGATGGGTGCTTTGGAAATCAACTCTTGAGCCTTGAGACACTAACCAGAGCCCTTGGATGAGGCCAATGGTGGTGATGACTATGAAAGGGAAATATTCTTGCTAGTATCTTGTATGTTTTGTTAAATTACTCTGTTCCCTTCGGAAATCTGAGCCACTTCTCTCACGTCTCAAGTTCTCTGTTCCCCTTTTATTCTAATGTCCATTTTGAATTTTTATTCTGATGCAAACTATTGTTTATTCCTCCTGTCCCTCACCCTGAGAGGTCTCATGATTCTTTTGATCATTAGGGGACTGAACACGGTGGGGTGAAGTGGGGGGCAGAGCTCTTTCTTGGCAGGCCTTAGAGGCAGTTCAATACAGACCCCACTTTTAGTGAAGGAAAAAGGTCTAGAGATGGGCCGTCACTGGGACTGGATCCTAAGAGTTTAGCTACCAAGCGCCAATATACAATATTGGGTCTTCAATGCCTTTTTCAACTCAGGACTTTGAAGCTTCTAACACTAGATGTGATCAAATCTAGAGAGACCCCCTTGCCAGTGTTGTATTTCTCCCAAGGCTACAGTGAAACATGAATTTTGAATCAAGCCTGTACTGATGTCATTAAAGTCACCTTTTTAAAAAATCCTTTGGAATAAGGAATATTTTCTGCGAATGAAGATATTAATATCCCAAAAACTTGCAAAAATAACCTATGTAAAAATAAACCAGGCAGAGGAAATAATGTAAATAAATTAGCAAAGAAGGAGTAATGTGGTGACTACCTATGGCTTACAGAGAACAATGCTGGCTGCTTCTTACCGGTCAGCTCGGAATTTCCAACCCAGGTGCGTTGGCCACAGGAAAAGGCACATCCTTCTTTTTTTCCCTTTGTCCTTATTCTTCTGAGGCTCTTGATAGCTCCCGGCATGTTGGCCTCCCCGTCTGTGGTAGCTGGAGAAGGAACTAGACATTTCTCTTCAGTTATGGGTTGTGACCCACAGCTGAAGTCAGGTTCGGTTCTGCAGAGACACCACTTTGTGGCATGAGTCTATCCCACGTAAGGAGGTGACATTTCTGTCTTCAGCCTGGAACATCACTCCCCATCCCTTCTACTTGAAAAATAATGACTGCAAGAGACAGACCCTGAATCCCCCTCCCCTCAGCTTCGCCTCTACCCTCGCTTACGCCAGGTACAATTGCTTTCTCATTCGGGTCCCCTAACACATCATTTGTCACACTGTACTGCACATAATTCCTCTGTTTTTGTCCTCTATGAGGCTATGCTCATCTCATGGGTTATTCATTCAGTTTTTGTATCCACAGCACGTAGGAAAATTCACAGCCCATATTAGGACGATGATGAATGTCTCTTATCCTGCTAGGAAGTTCTATGTTTCTGACCACATGCTCCATCCATCCAGAATCATTTTTATCATATTTATAATATACACACCCAAGGAGATATTGATCCAAGAGCCTCGACGTTGGGTCACTTGTCATTGTTCTGCAACTACCAGCTATCAGTTTTATCATCTGGAAAAGTAGAGAAGTGAGCTAGATATATTCTCTTTTTATTCGTTCATTCATTCATTCAAGATAAATTTGTTGGGCGGCTCCTGTCAGTAGGGCACCGGCCCCATATACCGACGGTGGTGGGTTCAAACCCGGCCTCGGCCAAACACAAAAATAGCCAGGGATTGTGGCGGGCGCCTGTAGTCCCAGCTACTTGGGAGGCTGAGGCAAGAGAATGGCCTAAGCCCAGGAGTTGGAGGTTGCTGTGAGCTGTGTGATGCCATGGCACTCTACCGAGAGAGAAAAAGTGAGACTCTGTCTCTACAGAAAAAAAAAAAAGATAAATTTGTCAAGTATCTGTTCTTTCTCGAACACTGGAATGGGCAACTTCTTAAGCATAAAATACCACATTTTAGTTAAAATACACAGAAAAAAATTCTATAGCAATACAGTTGATTTGACAATGGTGCCTTTATAAGTTGTGCTACTAAAAGCATAAATCAACCCAGTTTTCAATATGGCTCAAATCAAGATAACAATGTTTATTTTCTAAATCCCATTTATGCTTCAAACCATACAATTTGTATCAACTAATCTTAAAATATCTTAAAATATCAGTTCCTTTCATTATCACCGATTAAGATTTCTGGGTTCCATGCTGGCATTTATTCTGCCTGCTTAATCAGTGGGAATATTGATTTAATATATATTTTATAAATTTAAGCAGATGTAAGAAGTTTTTGGACTAAAAGAAATCTATGCATTTGTTAAACAGATATTAATGAGGTACATAAGATGTGTCTAAGACGACACTTTTTTCTAGGAAATAAAAATCAAAATGGGCCTCTATCATCGAGGATTTGTAGATTTATGGGGGGAATCATGGATATAAGTACATCTTTGTCGAAAGCCATCTGATAGAAGAATTGGCACAAGAAGAAATGTGCTCAGTGGCAGGGCCTGTGGCTCAACGGAGTAGGGCGCCAGCCCCATATGATGGAGGTGGCAGGTTCAAACCCAGCCCCGGCCAAAAACTGCAAAAAAAAGAAAGAAAGAAATGTGCTCAGTTTTGGCTGGGGACTTGCAAAGGACAGTAGGTTTGTCAGGAAAAAAATCTTGATGGACTTCCCTAGGTTGTAGTCTTGGTTTCACACATCAGTAGATGACATTTGCGGTGAGTCTCAAAAAATAAACGTATGTCCCCAGGCAGACAAAGCTGGGAGGAGGGAAAACATTCTAAGATAAGGAAATAGCATGTGCATTATCAAAGGACTATGAAACAATACACCATACCTAGGCAACTCAAGATCCATCATCACAGTTAGAGAGACAAAGACCGACCTAGTCTCAGGGCGACCTAAGGCCTGACAGGAGACATGAAGGAGAATGGAGTCTCTTGGCTGAGATGCAGGAATAGCAAGTTTATCCGGAACAGAGAGAAATACAGGAGAGTTTCAAGGGGTAGAAAAAGACGATCATGTTTCAAAAACCACTGAAAACTTTGTATGTGATCAGAAATATTTGCTACACCTTAAAATTGGAATTTGAAAACTCAGAATGTTTGCATTTCTTTAAGAAGCATTTTTTTCAGAATTATTTCTTCGTTCGTTCGTTCGTTCCTTCCTTCCTTCCTTCCTTCCTTCCTTCCTTCCTTCCTTCCTTCCTTCCTTCCTTCCTTCCTTCTTTTCTTTTTAGAGAGTCTCCCTCTGTTGCCCAGGTTAGAATGTCCTGGTGTTGTTCTAGCTCACAGCAACCTCAAACTCCTGTGCTGAAGCGATGATCCTACTTCAGCCTCCCGAGTAGCTGGGACTATAGGACTACAGGCCCTTACCATGACACCCAGCTCATTTTTCTACTTTTAGCAGACATGGGATCTTGATCTTGCTCAGGCTGGTCTTAAACTCTGAACTTAAAGGATCCTCCTACCTTGGCCTCCCAGAGTACTAGGATTACAGAGTTGACCCACCCTGCCCAGCCTCAAATTATTTTTTCAATGAATGGACTTGTAAACTCAAATGAGACATGCTATAAAAATAAAAAAAGAATGAGTTGTTTTCATCCTATCAAAATCTACTTTCCATATCCAGAATTAGGGCTACATCAAATTACCTAATTCTACTGTTTAACTTTGGAAAATAGGAATCCAGTGAACAAAGGTCACCTCTTAATGGAGGCCCAAGAAAAACCTGGGGTTTTTCCTCCTCAGATTCTAATTTATGGTCTGGAGAGGAAGAAAAAATATAAATAATCAAACCATGTAGATTGAGATGTTTTTAGTCCTGAAACCAAAGCTGATTGGACATTTACTTTCAAGGGAAAATGCATCAGTTGCTGATTTTTGAAATGCAAAACCACAGTTCTTCATCAAGCACTAATCATTTGAGTAGCCATTATGTGGGGGTTATTGATCAATCAATAGTAAACAGGAGACCCCCAACAATGGAAGTCCTGAACAAATACTTTCAGGTCTGTGGATCATTTTTCATGAGATATTGCAGCAGGAAGATAGTTGAAATTTATTTGAATCATTCATCAAGAGAATAGAAAAAGGAAAATAGGAAACTTCATCCTTGAGACAATATAGTAATTTCCTAACTAGTTTTCTACCTCAAATGTTTTCCTGTTCTGATCTATCCATGTCACCTTACCTACAGAGTTTATCAATTTGAAATCCCATAACTCTCAGTTTTAATCTTGGCTGAGCAAGTTTCTCAGGGAATCATCTTTGGTTGGTAACCCCCATTTCAGGAGACAGGGGAGGTATGGTAAGGATTAAATAATGGAATCTTTTAGGTATCAGGTCTTGCACTTAGTGGGTGTGCAACATATATTGACTGAAGCAATGACCCACTTTGGTTAATGTTTAACTTTTCAACCCAGCTTATTATTTATGGTCATGTGTTAATTACGCATGATAAGATAGATCCAGGTATAAAAACAATTTCACTTCTAATAGTTGAATTGTCTATTAAGCTTGTTGTATGTGGAACGCTCTGAATAGAAATATATTCAGGACATCCTGAGGCTCTAATGCTTACTATTTACACATGATTGCTTGGGGACAATTCCACCTCCTCCAAAGAGGAAAGCCAGGAGCTATTCAGAGGCAGAAGAAAGCGCTCCTAACAAAAGTATCACCTCCGCAGCTGTCAAGGTAAACTGGCTTTGTTTTTGATGGATTGCAATGAATATCTTCTGCCTTTTATAAAACAATATGGAATTGTTATTAAGAAGCCAATTGGGTAAAAAGGGATTATATGACCCTGGGAACTGAGAAAATCTGTTAAAACAAGATTTTAAAACTGGATTACCAATAATTCTAGTATTTTACTACTGGGTAAAAACAGGATTTGGCGGTGAGCCTGATAAACAATGCGTTAGTACAACAACTCGGAACCATCGTCCAGGGCGTCCCAGAGAGCAGCAAACCTTACAATCTCTGGATTCTTCAGAGATTTCTTACAGTTTCTTTTATTAAATCCAACAGGGAACAGAAATAGAAACATTGGAAAGCAGCATTTCTCCCGATAGGTAAGTTTTCATCCTCCCCTTCCCCATAGATACCTTGAACACCCCATATGGATACCCTGAAAGTCCTGACTTAGCCTTGCAAAGTGTATCCAAAAATATTCCCTTCTTATTTTTAGATTATAACCAAAGAGGGAAAGCAGTCTTTCACAAACATTTTAGCCCCCAAATATCCTTATTCTCTGAAAAAAAATTAGGGCTAAAGAGGTTTTTGTTTATGTGGACTGCTGTGTAATAAAATGCATTCTATGAGACATTAAAAGGGAGTGATTTTTAAAAACCACTAATGCAGTTACAATAGCAATCATACATATTTACCTATAAAGTTAATTAATGTATGCTTAATGGAAAATGACTGTATTTTCCTAAAAATTAATGAGAAAATGGCATCATTTTAGACTTTTGGAAATCTGTTGAATGTCTGACTTGAAGGAAACAAGCTGAATTTTCACATTTGTCTCTATGATCTTTCTGTTCCCATAGTTTGTTTTCATTGGTTGAATTGCAGGAAGGAACTTCAATGTGTAAATAGGTATATTGGAAAAAGGAAAAATTATTTCATACCCTTGTCAGGTGATGATAGATATTTATTACTTCAAGTAGAGTTACTCAAAACTCTAGCAAAGGTAGTGTCTTAAAGTTTAGTTGCAACACATCCTTTATACTCTGTTACATTAAAGTCACATTAAAAATCTATTGGCTAGGGCGGTGCCTGTAGCTCAGAGGGTAGGGTGCCAGCCACATACACTATGGTTGGTGGGTTCAAACCCAGCCCAGGACAGTGAAAACAATGACAACTGCAACAAAAAATAGCCAGGCATTGTTGTGGGTGCCTGTAGTCCCAGCTACTTGGGAGGCTGAGGCAAGAGAATCTCTTAAGCCCAAGAGTTTGAGGTTGCTGTGAGCTGTAACACCACAGCACTCTATGAGGGTGACAGCTTCAGACACTATCTAAAAAAAAAAAAAAATCTATTGAATGGATCTTTCAGTTCTGCATGATTTTATAACACCTCGCATTGGTCATATGAAGAATATTGGCTCATTAAGTATGTGACTCCTCTGTACATCAACGTATTTTACTACATTAAGCACGCATATGTCACCATCACAACCCTTCACCTCGAAAAAGGCTTGACACGTTGGGAAACTATCATGCTTATGCTCACGGAAACAAGTTTTCCAAAATGCTAATTTTTGCTTGAAAGCTTACATTTCATCATTAACAACAAAGGCTGGCAGTTATTTTCCTTGAAGTGACAGATTGGCTCTATTCATGTTGGAAAAACTGTCCGCAAAACAGCCAACTCTGAACAGTCAGAATATGTTAGCCTTTCTTTCAAGGAAAGTTGGTATTTATTTTAAAAAGTGATGATTCAGCTCACAACTCAGAGTCAAACAAAGGTGCATCCTTCCTATCTGCAGAAAGAGTGGTTTATTTCTGTCTCTCATTTCATCACACAGATCATTAAAAAAGATATGCATGTTAAATTTTAAAATTAATGACTTTTATCACATCACTAAATTTCTTAAATGAAATTGGCCCGCATTTTTTGGCCACTGACATGATTTATACAAAGGTGCCAGCACTGTTTCTGTATCATAGATCCAAATGTCAGCACAGGGGGCAAAGGCAAATCACGTCTTTGTATTATCCCAAAGAATAATTTTGATCTCCGACAACTCACAGTGGTCCTAGGAAGCTCTAGAACACAATGGAAACCAAGTGAAGAACTGCTGTTTTAATTTGTAAAGGTATTTCACAAAATGGCACTATTTCTTCTTCACATCTGGCCAAGTTGCAGGTGGGGATGGAGCGCTCTCTTAATAACCCCATCAAACTTAAAAGTCTTTGTGATGTGAATGAGGAAAATGGGCAAATCCCTTGCTATCTGGTCTGATGCTTCTTCTGCTAAAGATTCAGTATTTTCTCGATTTGGGTGGATACAGGGAACAGGTAGTAATGTCGAGGCCGAGCATCTAACCCTCTAATCCACAGCTCTATCAGTTTGCAGGTCAGTTCCATGAGTGGCAATAGCTCCTTTGACTTGTTACAATTCAACTTGCTTAATTCCATGCATGCTGTCAGGAACAAGAATTCCTTCACTCAAAACTGGCCTCCCAGTTATCTCCTTAGATGAACACAGACAACACTCCTGAGAATGGAGCTCTTTTAACTTTACATAAAGAAGCAGGATTCAGGGGTGGAAGAGCCAGCCAGGAGGCTGACTCAAGACAAGTTGGTGTAGGACAACTAGTTAACTATCACGGCGTGTTCCCCTTATTTCCAGGAGATGGCTGGTCACATAAAAACAAAACAGTATTTACCAGTCCTTTCATTCTCTGCTTCCAGAGAAATGTCCAAGGGCTACGAAATAAACTGTCTTCCACTGCTAGTTCAGCTAACTCGGGAGGAGAAAATGCAGACTGTGGTAGGGCAAATTAACATATCCTCCTGTGAGCACATGGAAAGCTGAAGTTTCCAGGGAGGTGCTTTTTGGCACCTTAAGGGACAGCCAAATTAACTCAGGGAAAAGCTGATAGTGACTAACAATTCCTACAAAAGGCTATGTTTAGAAGCAGACCGTACTGGTCAGTCAAGAGAAGCACTGGCCCGATGACCTAATTACCACTCAGTCGGAAAACTGAACCCAGCTCTGGAAAATTGCGTCAATATCACGACCTTTAATGGGCACCATTTTTAAAAATACCCATGGCTATCCTAAAAATGTTCCCGTTCTTTATGAGCAACCACATACTGAGAGCCGGTTTCATTTAAAAAATAATAATAACGAAGTTCTTCAAAATTAAGGACAATCCCACCCCAATTCCTAGACACAAAGGTTAATTCAGTAATTAATAAAGTGTGTGACTGTGCTCGTCCTCTCGAGCCTGAACTTGGCCTCAGCTGCCAGTGAACTTTTTATTAGTAATTTAATGCCAGGTCAGTGAATCCCTCCATGTCTTAAGGTCAGAACTTTCTTAGAAGTGAGTTCCTTGTACACTGCTCGGTCAGAAATCTCCAACAGTTGTGTGTGCTCTTGACAGATGCCTTTGGATTTCTTTCCAGCAAAGTGAAAAAGAGTGAGAAATTGCCAAATGGGCTTGCCTTGATTTCAGCGTGCATCTGCGGTCAGAGTTGCAGACTCACAAAGGGAAACTCAGCTAATTAAAGAGATATAAATCTGGAGAGCACACACTGACAATAAAAATTAATGAACCCATTTAGTCATCCAATCAACAGTTACATAATCAAAGCCTACTACATCTTACTGTGAGGACGGATTGGTGAACAAACTGCGACATGGCCTTGGCTCTTCAAGAATTTGGAGACCAGTCACTCTCTAAATAAAGGCCTGTTAATTTAACTTGACTAATTCACTGTATTCTAGGGGTAAGGTATTTGGTAGAAAAGAACAGATAGCAAGGCAAGTGTTCTGAGAAGAGTTTTAATTACTGGAATAATGACCTAAACCCATTCGTTTACCTAAAACCTACGTCATTGCATATGTCGGTGAGAAATAAATTATTCAACTGAAATTTCGACTTGGGATCTTCAAATGGTTTTCTTAGCTTCCCTTCACCTTGTGCTTTCAAGCTTTTTTTGGAGGTACAGCTTTCATCAATATTCTCACCTCCCTCTCCCCCTGGCTGATTAGAAGATACTGGAGCTTCTGAGACATTTTACACTCCCTGCCAGCTGCTGCTTTAAACTGGATTCTACAGCTGTTCCCACTGCTTTCAATTCCACCCCACCTTTCTGATATATTTCTTTTTCACTGACTGTCTGATTCTCCCACTAGTCCCAGCATCCCTTTTGTTTGAAGATATGTTTGTCTGGGCGTGAAGGCAGTGTGTGCAATTTCAGAGCATACAGAGTTTGAAGTGTTGAGATTCCTTTAGAGTTTTATCACAGTACCTATTATTGTGGTCTGTGTTAACAAGCCAGGGTGGCCTTCTAATTCCTCCGCTATCTGCCTGCAATTGCAACAGCACTTTTCTGTTGATCTTTTTGAATTGTGTAGGCCCAGCTGAAGATTGAAGTTATAATCGTATCTTTCTCACTAGTAGCACTTCTGAAAAAATGTAGCAACATAGATCATTTCTGAGAAATGAAGTCCCTCTAGATCTGACCTTTAAATATTTAATGTCTACGTTTCTGAAGTGTTTTAATCCAACCACAGCTGTTTTCTTCGCTTCCATCACCCAATGAGTCAATGAGGTTGGGTTTAGCTATCCTTGGCGATCAAAAGTGAGAAGTTACCTCTTAAATACTATTTTTTCAGGAACAAAAGCAAAGAGGGGGGTCATATCTTGTAGGTTTACACAAATCCTCAGAGTGAAGGGTCAGAGGTCCCTGGAACTCAGGTTCCTACTGCCCTCTTCTTCCCATTATAGAAAGGTGAAAATAGTTTTAGAGTTCATCAAAGACCCAAGCAATGCTCCTGTTGCCCTGGGCGGAGGCTCATAACTTGACGTGGCCGTCCTGAAGCTCTGTGAGTCAAGACTAGCATTGATTGGTGCTCTGTAAGAAATGCGTTCTCTCAAATATTATTTGTTCATTGTTACTCTAGATAATAGTTAAATGACAATAACAAAGATAAGAAATTGTCCTCTTCTTCCCACACACTTCAAGGTTATCACCTTATGATTGAAGACCAAGGACAAGTGCACCACAGCCAATATTGGATTGTCAATAACTTTGACAAAAGCCCTCCCTCTGGATGTTTTGGACTTTTGCAAAAGTCTTATTCCAGCAAAGAGACATTGCCAATAAACACACAAGCAAGAAAATATTAAGATTATTTCAGATGATGACGATTTTTAGGATAAAAATAAAGCTAGACAATCGGGGTCCAAAGTAAGCAACCAGGGATTTGGATTGGGGTACGGGGGGTAGGGGGAGGTTTTAGTGGGAAAGAGAAGATGAAAAATATCCTCTGAGCAGTGATATTTGAGCTGGAGGAGCATAGATGATGGGGTGAAGGGGGGCACAGGTGTGGAAAATGGGAGGGACTCAGCATTTGGGGGGAGAAGAATGGTGAATGCACAGTCTTAAAGTTGGAAGGGAGATGGTAAGTGGATGAAATAATGGGAGATTTGAGAAAGGAGTGGAAAGGTTTCAGGGACAGACATAGAAGAGCATAGCTTATCCGGACCCCAGTAAGGATTTGGGCTTTTTAAAAAAGCAATTGCCATGGGAAACCATTGGTCCTGGAAGCACAATCTTGTGAAGTCTCTTTCTGTTCGGTCTTCCATGTTCTGCCTCCCAACTCTCTCCCTGAGTTAACTGAATATGAGCAGAAAGCCGAGCAGCGTAACGCACCTGCTAAGCTAAAGCCAAGCTGCCACCCCCTTCATTCTCACTGTCTAGCTGAGGTTCCATTTGTAGTTTTATATAATTGATTTCAAGTAACTGAATTCTGTAGCAAGCCTAGAAACTTGCTAGGGCTGGTATTGTGAGCCTGCCTTTTTGTTTCCTAGTTTTACAGCGTAAATGAAAAGTTTAGTGAATATTTTCTGTTTCAGAAAGTTGAGGATGGAGTTTAGTGATAATTCAGTTGCTAAGGCCGATTATGGAGGGAACGTCAGAGCCCTCCTCCCACTTCCCCTTTTCTTCTTTCTCTGTCTCCTTCACTTTTTCCCACGTCCTCCTACTCTTCATCTCTTTTATTTTATCTTTCTTTTTGATAAGGAAGAGATCACATTGCATCTCTGAATACCAGCCGCACGTGAATTTAGGGAAACGCTGCTGCTTTCTTAACTGCCCTGGATATTAAGCTTCTTGTCTAGACCTCTTCACATGGAAAATTAGGTTGTTCCTAGCTGGTTTTTCCTGTTTACCATGATTATTAGACATTTATGGAGCACTGAATTCTAGGCAGAACATAGTGGTGGACATTGTGTCCAAAAGGAACAGGAAATTATATTCCTCTGCAATTGCTTTAACAGTTCTAATGAAAACTAAGCTTCAGCCGAAACGTCCAGAACACAAGGAGAGGCCAGGTGCGGTGGCTCGGGACTGTACTCTTAGCACCGTGAGAGGCTGAGGCAGGAGGATTGTTTGAGGCCAGGAGCTTGTGGTTGCTGTGAACTATGATGACACCACTGCATTCCAGCCTGGGCGACAGAGTAAGACTCTGTCTCCGGAAAAGAAATAACAACACCAAAAACAACAACACAAGGGAAGCATGAGTTTTTCCTCAACCTTCACTTCACTTACACAAGCAGGTACAAAATGACTAATCATCTTCTCAGCTCTCTCCTATAGTCCTCTGCCAAGCTCCATTTTCTTGCAAACCATCTCTCAGAAAGCATGAATAACAAAAAATACAATCATAGCACAGGAATACAGGGAAAGGGGAAAGGGAGGGGAGGGGAAGGGGAGGATGGGTGAGGGAGGGCAATTAGTGGGAACACACCTACGGTGCATCTTAGCAGGGTACTGGTGAAACTTATTAAAGGTAGAGTATCAATGTCTTTATATAGTGATCGAGAAAATGCCATGAAGGCTATCTGTAACAGTATGATCAAAATATTTCTGATTGTATATGAAGCACATTGTGCCCTATGATTGCACCAATGTACACAATTATGATTCAATAAAATTATAAAAAAA